>QARZ01000295.1:0-54361 GCA_013407115.1 Glycine latifolia | reverse complement strand
ATATATATATATATATATATATATATATATATATATATATATATATATATTAGTGTAAAAGCTTACAAGAAACAGAGAAAGAGAAAAGGACAACATCAAGCATGGAACATCCCAGAGAGACGGTATCTGAATTTGTTATCACCCGCTGCTTATAAATATAACCTGCAAAAAGCACCGAAAGCACACAAGTGAGTTTCTGAATTTGTGGTTGTGGTCAGTACCCGCCGCTTCGATATAGTATTTATTAATATTAACACAAATTAGAAAACATAACTTGGATCCATTGCAGAAGCAGGCCAACAGCAGCAGCTGCAGCAGCTAGCTTCGAAAAGAATGAAGTTAGAAGTGGAGGTAATCTCCAAGGAAATGATCAAGCCCTCTTCTCCAACCCAGGACCATCTTCGTCACTATCCACTCTCTTTTCTCGATCAAGTCTCTCCCATGGTGTATAACCCTATCGTTCTCTTTTACTCTTGCTACGGTACCACTCAAACTCAATTCACCATTTCCGAAAAGCTGAAGAAATCTTTGTCTGATGTTTTAACCCATTTCTACCCTCTTGCCGGCCGAGTCAATGGGAACAGTACTTTCATAGACTGCAACGACGAGGGTATCCCCTACTTAGAAGCAAAAGTGAAGTGCAAAGTTGTCGACGTTATTCAAAAACCAGTTCCAGGAGAACTCAACCATTTGGTTCCATTTCTACTAGATGATATCACCAATATCACATTTGGTGTTCAGCTTAATGTTTTTGATTGCGGCGGTATTGCAATCGGAGCTTGCCTTTCTCACCAGATTGCAGATGGTCTGTCATTTTTCATGTTCCTCAATTCTTGGGCAGCATTTGCTAGTAGGGGGGAACAAGCTGTGTTGCCAAATCCGCAGTTTATTTCAGCTAAGCTCTTCCCACCGAAAAATATATCTGGGTTTGATCCTCGAAGTGGCATCATAAAGGAGAACATCATCTGCAAGATGTTTGAGTTTGATGTGTCTGCTGTTGAAAGTCTTAGAGCAAGATATGCAGCAACAAGCTTTGAAAACGAGAAGCACCCTACCCGAGTAGAGGCTTTATCTGCCTTCATTTGGAGCCGTTATGTGGCTGTGACTGGTCCACAGAGAACATATGCTGTGGTTCACGCAGTGAACCTTCGTCCAAAGATGGAACCACCACTGCCTCCAGATTCCTTTGGCAATTACTACCGAATCTCTATGACAATTCCCTCGTTGAACACTGGAGAGCACCTAGTGAAACAGGTAAGGGATCAGATAAAGAAGATTGACAGGGATTATGTGAGAAAACTCCAAGATGGAAGCGACCATTTGGATTTCCTTAAGGATAGCTCATATAGAGTGCTTCTGAAGGGGGAACTAGTCCCATTTAATATTACTAGTTTGTGTAGGTTTCCTCTCTACGACGCTGATTTTGGATGGGGAAAACCAACATGGGTAGGTTCACCTGCTTTAACTTTTAAAAATCTGGTTGTGTTTATAGACACAAAGAATGGCGGGGGCATAGAGGCTTATGTTAGCTTAAAGGTGGAGGACATGACAAAGTTTGAAGCAGATGAGGAGTTGCTTGCCTGTGTGAGTAAAGCACGGGTTTGTTGATGCATGCAATGTAATTAGTGCTGAATTAAGTATTGAATCAGTCATGACAAAAGGTGTTATTTTGAATTTAATTACTATGATCATATCTTAAATGGACTGTAATTTGAATAGCTTGCTAGAATATATCCCTATTAAACATAACTTAATTCGAGAGATTTTACGGTATCCAGATAAATTTACCAATTGCAGATAGTTTTAATATGTCATTTGTTTTGTTATAACTATGAATTCATTAAATGGGAACTGACGCAACTATTGGTTAACTAATCCTATTGAAAATCATTGCCAGTGATTAATTTCTGAAGAGCTTCTATCCCATTTGGTGCTATTATTGACCCTAAATTAAGATCTTGTACGTGCACTGTACTAGCACTCAATTCCTTGGTGCAAGCAAATTAACTTTTTCCTGGTTGGCAATGTTACCAGGGCTACAGCTTATCCTCTTTCTAATCGTTGATGGGTGACACAGGCGTTCCCAACCAACATATTTTTATTGGGTGTCAAAATTCACACTTGTTTCTTCTTACTCTAGTAAAACTGCCACATTGAAGCACCACTTAAGCTTCAGTGTGATTTTGTCAATCACTTATGTTCACAGATCATGTCTCCCTATCTGTGGATTTTCATATTGAAATCTCTCATGAATCAGAACATTTTCTTATTTTCTTCTTATCAAAAGGGGCAAAATAGACAGAGAAGTTGGGTAACAAAAGTTGAGATATTTTTTAATTTTTTTATATAGAGAATTCGAACTCAATGATAAAGAGTTTGCAATTGAGTTAGACACTAGTGATAATGTTGTGATATATTAAATTCAATTTTTATCCAAAATAAAACAATGGAATAAAATAAAGAATTTAATGTCTATGTACTAAATTGTAATTCAATCACAAATTATCGTTTAAATTATTTTAAGATAATTATTTAACTTACCGTATATGGTATATGATAAGTTATAATTGAATGACTGTGTAAAACTTTTTATTACTTTCCGTACATATAACTTGTTTTCCTCTAAAATAAATATGTCAATCCTAAAAATTCACCACAAATTAATAGAAACGTATGTCCCAAGACTTAAATTTTAAAATTTAAATAAGTGTGACTTAGAGATTAAGACTATAGACAAGTGTTGGTCCAAAACCTCTAAATAATTTCTCCAAAGTAGATACACAAATTTAATGTCTCATGCAAATATATTGTTTAAATCACATGTTGCATGAATGTGTCACAATTCATGTCTCACCAATAAACACCTGACATGTTATGCCATATAAACTATTTATCTCTATTTGTCATTATTTGTCACATTATCCTTAAGAGATCCCTTTCTCTTTATCTCTCTTCTTCCATAGTCACAATTCATGTCTCACCAATAAAAACTTGATATGTCATGTCATGTAAACTATTTATCTTCACTTGTCATTCTTTACCACATTATTCTTAAGAGATCCTTTACTCTCTACCCCTCTTCTTCCATCATCATCATTATCATCATTTCAAAATTGGTTTCCATTCCCATAAAGAATAAAAATAGAGCATCCTAATAGTTTCAACACAGGAAATTTTCAAGAAAAAAATTGTTTTCTTTTTTATAGGCAAAACATATTTTATTAAAGAGAACCAATTTATGCACAAGAATAACAAGATGTATGAAGTTGGTTAAAAAAATACATAAAACTTGTTTCTCTCACTTTTTTATGAGTAAATGTTAATCATTTATTAGTTTTATAATTAATAACTTCCTACATTTCCATCCTTTCCTTCTCCCTTAATTATAGACTTATAATAAACAATTTCAAACTCCCACTCCAAACCTCAACATCATAAATTGTTTTCTATTTTCAAATTACATCAATTCAAAGCATGTTATTGTTTCAAACCTTCAATGTTTGTCTTGAAAAGATTCACAATTAAGATCAAAATAAAATCATTTTGCATAATATTACAAACTTAAAAGATCAAAACAAAATTTTTAAAACATAAAGAATTAAAAGAAGAATTACTAAAAACACAAAAGATTATAAGGATATTCTCTTTGAAGGGTTTATGTTTTTAGTAATTTATGCTCTAATCTTTTATGATTTAATTTTTTGTTTTCATCCTTTAAGTTTACAATATTGTTCAAAATGATTTTTCTATCAATTTACCACCGTTTGTTTAAAGTAATTGTTTTATCATTACATGTAACAAAAATAATTAATTTAATCATAACGATAGTTTTCAACCGTCACAATATTTTTTTTTAGTTTTTCAATTTTTTTTTTATGATCAAGCTTCATCTCTTCCACAAACAGATCAAGATCTATTCATCAACCTTTATATCTTTTAAAATCCCATTTGCCTTGAGGAGAACAACCCATAATTAACCCGTGAAATCAAGAAAATAACAAGAATAAAGTTTTCAACTTTCTCTCCTTTGGCAACCCAAATATCCATACAAACTAAGTTTATTCTCAGACAAACCTTACACCTGAAAAAGGGGAGGGAGAGAAAGCCGAGAAATTGCATAGAAGAAAAAGAAGGTCTTTTATTTTTATTTTTTGTTTGAGTGATTCCAGATTTTCAATTGTTGGGATCCTTTCTTCAATTTTCTAGATCCGAGGATTTGGATGTCGGTGGCATGAAATGATGCGGTGGAAGGGGAAGCCTGTGAACTCAATGTTGACGCTAACGAAGGTGCGGCCAGAGATAGCATCTTTGACGGCGGCAATAGAGAAGTTGGAGATGGGGGCGGGCAAGGGATTGGGGGGAGGAGACGAGGGAAGGGATGAGTTTGTCTATGGCGGAGGATTAGGATTGGGCCATGGTTAGGCTTCTCGTTTCTATGTCAGAACCCACCAATGATTGTTACTTGTATATTTGAATTGGCAATGAAAAACCCTGTCCTTTCGCAGAGTATATGAGAAATTTCAAAACTGTGTAATGTGAGAAAAATTATAATTTAGCCTAAACATTTTTAATTCATATGCACACAATGAATTTTAGGAAAAGGAAACATCTCAACTTTTATAGATTAGCATGAAACTTTTTATGACAGCTTAAAATATATTTAGTTATATAAAATTAGTAAACTAGATTTTGTTTCTTAAAATTTGTGTCTATGTTTTCTTCTCACAAAATTAAAGTATACTACTTTTTTTGTCCGGAATTAGATTTGACTGATTTTCATACGTACCTGTCACTTCCTCGGTGGATCAATTGGATGCTACTCGTCTTCTGGGGTTAAAAAGTCTCACAAATTACAAAAAAACAGCTGTAAAATTTTAAACCTCTTTTCACTAACCTTTTTCTCCATCTACGTAGGCCACTGCGCTGATACCCGATCCAATACCGTTAAGCCTCTCACAATGTGTAATGGCTATGCAGTTAAACAAAAATAATCAACAGTATTCGAGAATCTGTAAAAATGTGATGTAGGGACTATCTTTGTATTAGTATTATTTACTGCTGAAGTTTCTTACAGTCCTAAATATAGAGAATAGAATGGACCCTTCATGAGAGACTCCTAAGGAAAGAGAAGAAGATTTCTCAACAACCCACTATCCCCAAATTCACACTCTATTGTTTTCTATCACTTCCAACCCCACACGTAACCCTGCATATGAGAATTGGTTATTCTCCCACACCACGTGTCCTGTGTGCCGCACTAACCTCGTTCGCACCGAGTCCGAGGATGCTAATGCGAATCACGGCAACAGTAACGACGTTGCCGTTCCAGTTCCGGAAACGTTAACGCGAGATATCGAAGCCCAAAACGACGCAGTGGAAGACGCGCCAAAGCAGCAAAACGTCAACGCTGACCCAGTCTTACCTGAACCGGAAGTTATTATAGAGAAATTTTTACATGAACGGTTACGAAATTCATACTTTGCTGATCTTATAAAGATAAAAATCATATTTTAACTTTAAAGATATGAAGCACACATTGCCTTCTTAATTTTTTTTGTTAGATCTTATTGAATACACTTATATAAAGTTTTAACGTATTTTCTTATTAAATTTTATAAAGAATTAAATTTAAAAATAAAAATACTAATAAATATGCCCTTTATATTTATTATAATCATAAAACTAAATGATTCTATAAAATAACACTTTTATTTTTCTTAATATATGAAAGATTATGCTTTTTAAACACGTTTTTTTTAATTCTTTTAAAAAACATCAAAGAACTAATTAACAAATTATTTAAGAATATCATTGTCACAACATTCAAGAAATATTCTAGTAGAAGCTGTAAAAAATCCGAAGCAAAGATAATGAAAAAAAATTCTATCATGTTAAAAAATGTTAATAATCACATAAACGTATTTTATAGTTTTAAAACTTGAAAAACAATTGTGCACAATACAAAGATCCAAACTTATAATTTAATTTAATTAATTATACAATTTATCTTATTTTCTGTATAAGAAAATATTATAATACATTATTTTAAAATTTCATTATCTATATATTTTTTTAAAATTTATCTATATAAATTATTTAGACAAACCTACTAATAATAAAATTAAAATAATTCACATAAAAAAATTAATTGTAATATCTCTAATTATCAATTTTTAGGTGACACATTTACAATACTTCATATGATGACACTTTTCTTAACTTTCTTAATGATCAGAACTCTTTATAAATAATCATTTTCAAGATCTTGACAATCAATTCTGATACTTCATTCAACTTCTTTTAGTTAGAACCACTCTTCAATTGTTTTCAAGATTATTAATTATTTCTACAAACTAACACGAGACTTTTTAACGTACTTCATATTCAGTCAACTGAAAAATTTTTCAAAAGATCACCTATCCTATAACTATTTTAAGTCAAACACACTTAACTATGATTCTTAAATGACATGCTTCCGAAAAATATATATTATTTATTTTTATAAATAATATTGATTAATTCTTTTAATTCATTCTTTATACATAATATTAATTAATTCTTTTAATTCATTCTTACTGCACAACCTTTCAATTTCTCTTACTGATTCGATTGAGTATACACTAACCATCCCATTGGTATTGTATCCTAACAAAACCAAAAGTGTTAAGTGCTCACTTTTAAAACAAATACACAAATAAAACTCAAAATTTAAAGCGTCTAAAAATGGCGTACGGATTCTCTACAGCCAAGTGCCTTTGTAACTCTCTGCAGCATTATTTGGACCATTAGATGTATGAGAATGGCTGAGATTAACACATGAAATCCACTTGCTTATAAAAAAAAAGGAGATACGTGGCGAAAACATTCAAATGGATGAAATGATTAAATAAATGTTTTATAAAATAACTTATAAGTATCATATAAATTGCACTGATATTAATACAAATTTTTAAAACAAATTTAAATAATATTTAAATATTTCAATTTAAACAATGAAAAATTATTTTAGTAGCAACAAAAAGATATTAAAAATATAAAGATTAGATTATAATTTTATTCTTTCTTTAATTTCTTATGTGCCATTTTGGTCTTTTTTTTTTCAATTTTATGAAACAAAATATAATTATATTATTAAAAATATTTATAAATTTCATTAAAAAGTTTGTAATAAAAATTATGTACATATGTATGTTTAATATATGGCTAAAAAACAATACTATTTGGTACGAGATAATTGTTACGCACAAAAGTAGGAATGGGTGGGAATAACTGACAATACGCGGTGACACCCTTATAAAATTCTATTTTCACGCAAAAAAAAAAAACAATATATATATATATATATATATATATATATCCTGCTTCTACAATTTCAACCAATAATATTTATTCTTCAAATTTTCACCAAAAGTTGTTTGTATTAAATAACATTTTCCTTGATTAAATTACAATATTAATCCTCCTTAAATATATGATCCGCAATTTTGATCCATCTTTTTTTTTAACAATTTTAGTTTCTAATTTCTATATTTTAGAAAATTCATAATTTTGATCAATTCTTCAATTTTGTATACATTTATTTCTTAAATTTTTTATATTTTATTAATTAAATTATTTCTCAATGATATCTAAAATTAATATTAGGTCTAAGGTTTAATTAGAAAAAAACAAAAGACAAAAATCTTTATATTTTTTAATATCTTTTTATTGTTACTATACTATTTTTTTCATTAATTAAATTGAATATTTTAAATATTATTTAAATTTATTTTTTATAATTTTCTAAAAATGTCAGTGCAATTACAAGGTACTTATTATTTGTTTTAAAAAAATTATTTCAATAGAATACATTAAATTAATTTTTAATCATTTTATCCATTTGAAAGTTTTTAACATGTTTCATATGTTTTTAAAAGAAAACATCCATGTGTTAATGTCAACCATTCATACACAAGACAGTGAGATACATCCAATGGTCCAAAACCTCCAATTAATGCTGCAGAGAGCTGCAGAGGATCCGGACGCCTAAAATGACACCAGTATATTTATAGCAACCAAAATCGTATGTAAGCTATTGTTTCATTATACAAGGTGAGATGTATATATCCATATCATTGATTGCATAATGCATTTAAATTATTGAAATCTATATTTTTGTATAATTTGAATTTTCAAATGATGAATTTATAAATATATTAATTTCTCAAATAGTAGAATTGTTCTACACAAGAATATATATACAGGAAAAATAGTTACATGAATCACTTTGGCAGTCGTGTAGAAGTAGAAGACCATTGGAAGCAAATTTAAGAAATCTTACTTCTGGGAAGTATATTGTCTCAACAAGGGATGATCAGGTATTCTTCTCTAAGACAGAGAGTGCTGGTGTCAAGTAGTTATTTGCTTTGTCGGGCAAGTGTGCTACCTAAGCAGACCCAAAAATAACCAGTTGCCATAAATGCATAAGATTTTCATCCTATTTTTTTACTTTAAAAAACTAGGATCAATCATTGTTCACATACCAGCTCATAAAGCTCCCTTCCATCCTCAGCAATATACTCGTAACATACCTACAGACAAGTTTGAAGAGGTTTAGTTTTGTTTGAATCAAAGTTCAATCTTATAACCAAATAGGGTTTACTCACATCAAAGCTTTTGTTTCTTGCAGTTGTATCATGTAGTGCCTTCACACATATATCAGCTACATCAGCACAGCTGATGCCCTAAAACACAAGTATAACAACTAGCATTATTAAGATCGTTATTTCTATGAAGGTTCACGCCTTTACGGGTATTTGAAATACTTAAGTAAAACAAAGAATGGAAGTAAAAAAAATAAAATGGGAAGGCTTCCACAATGATAATATAAAAGAGAATTGCTAGTTACCCTCTCTAACACTCCCCCCATGCGCTCTCTCCTTATTGGGTGAAATTCACATGGGTCTCACTAAATGTCTCATTTCCTATTATTTGGTGGATCCTATTTTCAAACTGACGAGATCCACATGATTTTCAACTAATAAGAAAGAGAGTTTGTTGGAAAGAGAGTATTAGAAAGTGTTGTTAATCCTCCTTTGGTACATAAATAGAGACTAACCTGAGATATTCTGTTTCCTTGATCAAATATTAGAGCACGCTGCCCTCCAGGTTCTTCCTGTCAGAAAAACTGCAAGTTAGTTTGACAAGAAAAGAACACCAAATTATATTTCTACAAACAGAATGAAAAGGACAAAAAGCTACTATATTACATTCAGCTTACTGGAGGCTCTAATAATTTACTCTAATAGAAAGTTATACTGGAATGTAGCAGTCTAAATATTTCTGTAATGAACCTTCCGTTCCTGAACTTCAACGCAAGCTTCAATTTTATATATATTATATATATAAAGCCTAAAAATGACCCTGACATTGATTAGATAAAGTAGAAATGAATAACAACATACACTAGCATGCTGCAATGCGGCTCTTGAAAATGACCCAACCACTGTGAATTTAGTAACCATTTAAAGCCAGGGGACCGCAATGATGTTAATTTCAGTGTTTTAGAACAAATTAGAGTGGATAAAGCTGATATGATGAAAAAAAATTGTCAATTATTGATCACAATCTGTGACTGGCCACCACAACTGCGCTGCCAAGTGCCAACCCAACCCGGAGGAAAGGATTAAAATAACACAAGAGGCATAGCTGCATAGATATGGTGACAATTGAGAAACTGGCCTCTGTGCAGGACAGCATGGGAAGCCTTTTGTCATGAACATTTATCAAGCCAGAGAATATGTCTCGTCTGCATTAAATATGTAGGATGCTTGTTGAAGCACCCATTGATGGGAGATATATAAATAAGATGGAATTGTTGATGTACTTGTGAAATCCAATGATGAATAGACATGTGTACATGCATATATGCTGTTGACCCAATAATATCTGAAAAGGATACCAGTATATGGATATCATGATAATTATGTTGATAATAGCATGAGAATGTGAATATTATAGAAGTTATGGATACAATGTAAGAGATATAGGCTTCTGTCATCAATGATGTTGACACGCAAATTTGCCTCCCTAAGACATTTTTTGGTTCACTGCAAGTTTCAAGCAATCGCACATTCTCTTTTCACCTTTTTTTTTTGTGGCTCTCTAGCATCCAGATGTCACAAAAATGCTTATTTCTGCAACTAAATCAATCACATGTTCTACCTACGAGCAGCAATAGAAACTTTACCTGCAATGGACCAGGACGAACTATTGTGTATCCAAGGCCAGATCTTCTTAGGGAATCTTCACCAGCCTGGAGAATTCAACATTGACATGATCAGACATGGCCCCAAAAATAAAAGGGAACAAAATTCGTAACTTTCAACTAAGTAAAAAACAAAACAAAGAAATGAAACCAACCCTCTTGGCTTTAAGAACCTGCTCCCGTCTGGAAGGCTCAATTCCTAGTCCAGAACATGAAACTAATACAAAATCGGTTTCTTGCCCAGTCTGCAGTATATTCACATGCAGAATTTACGTTAGGGGACAAAGTATCAATAACATTGCTGAAGAACATAAATCATCTAGATGCCTTGTTAAGCAGTCTTTTATGTTTCTTTTTTCACATTGTTGGCACCAAGCATAATAACATCAACATCAACACCACCTTTAACCCAAATTAATTGGGGTCGGTGGTAGATGAACTCAATGATAGATCGGAGATAAGACAAAGAAAGAGAAAGGGAGATGGGAAGAAAAAGGAAAAATAAGACAAAAGAAAAGAAAAATAAGCTAAAATAAAAGAAGGGTAAAAGGAGGAGGGGAGAAATGAAGAGGAAAAGAACTAAAAAAAGAGAACCACTGGAACATGGACATACTAATGGGTTTAACCCTCCGCCAAGCTTATAACTTTTCTCCACTCCGTCCTAAGCGTAAAAAAGCAATGAAAGAATGTATGCCGTACAAGTTCTATTCACATAGTCTAGTGACAATACACGAGACAATAGCATTCTTGGAATAAGTAATTTGAATAACATAGATGATAATATATGGCTGGCCTATTTAACTAAATAGGCTTTTAAACAGATTGGGCCATAGGCCTCTAATGGGTGGCCTGACCTACTTCCACCCCTATGTGAGAGAAAGAGAGAGAGGAGGAGAGAAATATTAATAAAGGGGATAAGAGTAAATTTCAAAGAGCATTATGCAATTTAATGTTAGAAATATGATGCACGAACAATTGATGAGTCTTCATCCAAAAGCTTAAGCTATTAGGCTAAGAACCTAAGACATATAAATGGCTTCTATATTATATTCCAACATATTTGCTTGCGTACGAACCCTTTGGACTTAAAGGGCAGATACTGCATAGCACTGCTTATCTTGTCCTCAAATCCATCCCTTTTGGGCTTAATGCAATTCCAAAGGCTAGTTAAAGTAGGAGAATTACTTTTTCCATATACCACATGAAGGTGGGATCTTAACACACCCCATTATGCCCAAAATTGGACTTTTGGAATGTAAAGATTCCATAAATGGACATTTGTGGGTATCTCAACAAAAATACTTCAAAGAACTCTAATAAAATAGTCATAGTTTGTAAAAGATATCCACATTTATAAGAATAACCACATCTTGAAAAAAATAGAAAAATAAAGATTCTAATAAAATAAACAAATGTCATCCTTTATAGTCCATAGTCCATACTATTGATGGAATCCCTGTACTTTATTATCTCCAGTAGGAAAAAAAAGGGAATAACTATTTTATCCTCGTTCATCTCACGATTTACATTATCATTATCAATTGAACTCTTGATTTACAATACATAAACAGTGAACATTAGACAAGCGTATAAAAACATTGTAGCTTATGCCACAATTAAAAGAAAATGCATTAAAGCACTTACAGGCAAGGCTTTAATATATTCCAATATAAGCTTAAAGCTTCTTAAATCCTGTTTCATAGTTGCATTTCCTTCAACAGGCCTCTGAAACAAGAATGAATAGAGGATCAGCACACGGCAATTACACACTATTTAAAAATAAAACACAAGTTTGTATAGGGAAAAATAGTGGGAGGAAATATTTAAAGAAAAGTAAGGAAATCGGGGACCTTTGTAAATTCTTGCATGTGTTTAGAAGTTCATATGGTATTTAACAGGAACAGGAGATAATAGTAATTAAAAATATGTACAAGATAATAAGGTAATGACCTCAATTTTCGAAGGTTGGTAAGCAGGAAGCTGTTACTGAGCTTCCAGTAAAATGGATCTACCTTAGGAAGTGTGGAAAATTGTGTTCAGTTAAATGCCTTAGGAAATAGTTGTGTTGGAAACAAAAAATTGAATTAAATTGTCTTGGAACTTCTCTCTTAGGAAATAGCTAGAATTAATGCTGACCAGGAATTAGCTTAATTATTTCTTGAACGGAGAACCATACTCTGTGCTGAAGTTCATGTAAGAAAATGCATTATGTGCTCTATTCCCTCTCTTCTTTAAACTCGAAACACTCCAAAGGTAGCTATTTCCTTTCTTGACCTCATCTCTTCCATTTCAAACTTTGATCTATGTTATCCACTTCTCTTCCCTTCTATGAGCTGGTGGTAGCCAGTCGGAGCTGATATTTGTTCTCTTCCCTATTCTGAACTCGCGTCTGAGTGTTGGTCTTGCTACATTTCTGAAACATGTGTTGTGGACTTATTCGTAAAGGCTTGTTGGTTATTGGTTGCAGTTCTGTAATCATGATCCATGGATGGAGGTTTTTTTTTCTTCTTCTAACATTTGTTTTCTGGTTTATGTTGCTGTTTGATATGCAGAGAAAAATGTTTAGCGCTAGCGGAACCACTGGTAGTTATAGCATAGCTGGTTCTATATCTAGGTATTGCAGTTCCAAAGTGATAAAAAATGCTCTGGGAAGTAGAATTGACGTGGCAGGGAGGAACCATGGTGTTTCAATTGATGGTAATCCTAGAAAAATCAAGTACTATGAAAGAGTCATTATCAGAGGGATTGTACATTGAAACATCATTTGGCATGAATACAGAAGGATGTTTTAGCTTGCAAGGCTGTCAATGATGAGGTGAGGAAGCGAATGTGGTAAACTTGACCCTCGAAGAAAGATTTATAAAAAAAATAAGGGAGATGAGGGAGGACCAAGGCCCAAAGAAAATGTAGAAGATGGTGAGAAAGGATAAAAAGCAATAAGTGGTTGGGAGTCAAGAAAATATGTTTAAGGGAAGAGGAGTGAGCACTCAATACACCATCAACAACATTTTCAATAATTTGAGGGAGGAAGCTAGTCAAGAAATTTCTTCATTACTTTATAACAGTGTTGTTCCCTTCAATGTGACAAAGAGTGAAGAATTTGACAAGAAGTTTGAATTGGTGCTCAACATGGATTAGGATTTAAGCCATCATCCTACATGGATTGGAGTCAAATATTTTAAACAAAAAGTAGATTTAACCAAAGGCATTGGAGGAGCATAAAGCTTGTTGAAAGAAAACCGAATGCACCATAATACAAATGGATAGACCAACAAGAGGAGGAGGACTATACTTCCTGATAAATATCCCCAAGGGATTTTTTTGAAAAATTTGTCGACGCATCACATATATCTAAGATATTTAAAATGTTGAATGAAGTTGTTGACTAGGTTAGTGAAGAAAACATTGTCGAAGTTATCAGAGACAATGCAACAAATTATATGGCTTCTAGAGAAATGATGATGGAGAAAAGGAAGAGATTGCATATGACACCTTGTGTAGCCCATTGTATTGACTTAATGTTAGAAGATCTTAAGAAGATTCCAATTCATAAAGAGACAGTAGAAAGGGAGAAATCGATTACAACCTATGTTTGCTAAAGGACATCTCTCATTTCTTTATTGAGACACTTCACTAATGGAAATTTGGTTAGATTGGCCATGATACACTTTGCTAAATCTTACTTAACTTTGGGTTGCTTGAATGACAATATGGAAGCATTAATAAGTGTTAAGTTTAAAACCAAACAACTCTATGTTTTAATGGTAAAAAAACAAGACATAATCATTGCATTAAAACTAACTTTTGCTCATGTATGCAAATATCAGTAAAACTATGTTTTTTTTTTTTTTATCGGCAAAGATAATAATATTATTAGAAATATAGTACTAGCAGTACAAGAAGTACTGCTGTGAATACAACCTAACAAGAACAACACAGAACAAAGGTGACTTAAAGCATAGAAACAAAAACACCAGCATTCTGACTATCTGCTAGGTCCAAAACCTCCCCAAAATATTAGAATTTAGACTTACACAAATTAAACCCTCCCCTGAACACCAAAACTATCCTTCGTATTGCTAGACCAATGATAAAAAGGAATGTCAAAACCTGGCTCCATATTTTTGAGCCAGGACCAACAAAAAAATATAGTATCTTCCATCAACTTCAACCCATTAAGCTCTTCATTATGGTAGATAATCCTGTTCCTATGGTACCAGATGCACCAAGTCAAAGCAACCCACTATGTATTTAATGCTGTACTATTTTAGGATAGTGAGTGATTTATGGAACACAGAGTAGGTAGGAATCGGTTTTTATTTCTATCTTTATTTCTGTCTTTATCAGGGAGATTTATTTCCCCTTTGTACCTTAGACTTGGCTATAAAATCTGTATGTACAGAGAATAACAATCAATGAGAAATACTTTATCATATTTTGTCTTCTCCTTTAGTATTATTGGGCGTTTGACCAAGGAAACTGTCTCCTTACAATTGAGTGACTCAATTAATCCATAACAACAAAGCATAATTGTTGTCCACAGGTGCAGCATTCCTAAATATATATAATCACCCTAAATATAAAATATAGTCACCCTAATTTCCCTAACTGCCCCTTATTATATTAATAGCCCTAATAATACCCAGTCTATTATTTCTTTCTCCTAGTATACACCTTCCACTCCTTTTCCTAGGTTGGGTCTCTCTCAGCTCCTCCTCCCCAACTATAACCTTGTCCTCAGGTAACTAGTCCTGAATGACTTGTACATCTTCCAATGTTGCCTCTTCCTCAGTTTTTCCTTGCCATTTAATTAGGACTTGAGGTATCTGCTCCTTCTTCCGCATGACCACACTCTCAGCTAAAACCTTAGCTGGCAAGTAAATAATAGGATCTAGCTGTAACTCCTGCTGTAATTCTGCCTCCACTAGATGTTGTTGACCCACAGCTCACTTCAATTGCAACACATGGAAGACAGGGTGAATTCAAGCATGTTTTGGCAATTGAAGTTGGAAAGCCACTACCTAAATCTTTATCAGCACCAAGTAGGGACCGTAATACCTAGCAATCAGCTTAGGATATAGGCACTTCGGCAGGTCAAACCAAATTGGTAGAGCACATAAGAAAGAACAATGATTGTATGGTAGCACGAAAGGGAAATTAGCGGGAAAAACTCAAGATAATAAGTATTATTGAGTGGCTGTCCAAGGAGATTGTCTCCTTACAACTCTAATCCCCCTAATTTCCATAACTTCCCTTTATAATATTATTAATTAATAGCCCCAATAATGCCCAGCCTATTATTTCTTTCTCCTAGTATACACCTTCCGCGAGCCTTGACACAACGGTAAAGTTGTATCTTGGTGACTTAATGGTCATGGATTCGAATCCGGAAACAGTCTCTTTGCATATGGAAGGGTAAGGTTGTGTACAATATCCTTCCCCCTTACCTTCGCATAGCGAGGAACCTCTGGACAATGGGATACGAAGTATACACCTTCCACTCCTTTTCCTGGGTTGGGCCTACATCCCTAACAGATACAAATCCAGAGATGGAGATATTTTTAAACAATTATTCTTCTCCTAAAATCTGATCCAGTTATATTAGAAGTCGAGAAGGATCTAATCATTTCAGTATGATCACAATCTCTTAGAACAAAAAGACAGAGAGTCTATGACTCCCCCTCTTAATTTTAGTTTACATTTTTGTTTGCCCAATGTAGTTAACTTTTTGCATTTTAGTCTGTTAACTACTGTCCTAAAGATATTTAAGTCCAAAAGTCTTGGTTCATATAGCATGGATGATTTAAAAAGCTTCAAATGGGAGAAATTTCAATAGTTTTTTTATAATTAGTTATTGATCTTTCTTATTCTTTCATAAAATTGATTTTTGACATCTTGAAAATCTGTGTTCCATTATTAAATAATGAGCCCCTCCACTCACAATTCAGCCCTAAATCCTTTGGAATGTTATAATTCCTTATACACTTTAGGCTTTCATTTTGGACACCAATAGTCAATAAAACTCCTGTTATAGGAATTTGGAAACTGCGAGGGCCTTTTATTGCATAGAAATGTTGCTACAGTTATTTCTCTAGATTTCTCTCATGAGCATTGAATTTATGCGAGGACCTTTTATTGCATAGAAATGTTGCTACAGTTATTTCTCTAGATTTCTCTCATGAGCATTGAATTTATGGAATCTTGTGAGTTTTTTTCTTCTTCAGACCTATTTTGCAGATATTTGGAAAGGAAAGGAGGGTGAATTGTTGGGGAATTATATTGCAAAATGGAATTTATATTACTAAGACAAATGCAAGGTCCTAAAATACAAGCTAAGTTTAACAAAGAGAATTCAAAGCAATAAGAAAGTGAACCTGTCTTCTAGGCTCAAAGCGTATTGTCAAAGTATGTACAAGAAAAGGATCTAACACTGGATCATTTGGTTTCACTGGGCGGAATGATGAAAATGGTACTCTAACCTGTCATTGTAATCCAGACAGGAGATATGAAAGCTTCTCGTCAGTGCTAAGAAGGATGAAGTAGGCTAGTAAGAATGGAGAAACCATAATTCGTTAAAAGGAAAATGATTCTTACCCTACAAAATCCCACTTTTGTACTAATTCTTGCAAAATACAATCTACTCTGACTTGGATCTGCCGAAGGACCAGCTTCTAGAATTAATACATAAGACCTTCCATTGCCACCAACAGAAAGAACCAGACCCTCGTACCTATCATTATGAATGAACTCATTATGCTTGAATGCATGATAGAATTTCCTATTTTTAGCAAAATACAATTATACAGAATAATTCCGGATGGCTATCTTATTCTTATGTACAAAAGTCATCTATCTAATATTTCATACCTATCAAGAGTATAACCTAGTGGCAGAGAAAGCTTTTTTGATAGTTCCACATAGCCTCCTCTGTTGAAGACATACCCTGAAATGAATATGGAAATATAGGGGTGAAAGTGAATATGCAGAGCCGCAAGGTTTTAAAAAAGGGTCCGTGACCGTGATTTGGGCTGCAACCTCAAGGTATTTTTAACTGTTCACGACCGCAATTGGAACCGCATCGGCGGCATTTGTCCGCGATATCAACAACCGCAATGCGGCCGCAACTGATATTTAAAACCTTGTGCAGAGGTTACCATTATTATGAGCAACAAATATTACGAAATTTGTTGGTATTGTTCATTAATACCATGCAGTCCATTAGCAGATAGGATATAGTACCTGAGAAAACAGCATCTCCATTCTCAGTGAACTCAAATTTAGCATCCATCCCTCCATCATATTTTGTGGCAACTACATCTTGGAAGTAAGTACCTTGACGAACTTGCCATCCATTGAGTGAAGAAGCAGATTTGAATTTGGCAATCAAGAGCTTACTTTTGCTGCTTTTCCCAGCACGCGATTGGGCCAATTTATTATTGTGATCCTGAAATGCTTTAGCTAGATTAGAAACTCCTCGATGATCAACCCTGAAGAGATCCCCAGTTATAGCAGAGCGAGCAGTGGCACAGTATATAATTTTGTTGCAACCTTCAACAGCAGCCTTGACAGTGGCGGGATCACCAACATCCCCAATGACTATCTCTACTGACCTTGGAAGGAGCTCTACAACCTCCTGATCTGCCCTCCTCACCAAAGCCTTGACAGCGTAGCCCCTGAGCATGAGCTTTCTCACGACGATGCGACCGATGCGGCTGGTGGCACCAACAACGAGTACAGTAGTATTCTGAGCGCCAGGGATTGCGAACTCGCACATCGGACCTTCGCGGACCAGAAGGGCATCCAAAGCCTCCTGATCATTCGACCGGATTGTCCCAGAAATCTGACCCAATCCCGAGAACTTTCTCCAAACCTCGTCGAATAACTGCCGCGATCTTCGACCCAGTCCCACGGGGTTCACGTCGTCAAGCCTAAGAGACACAGGTTGTTGTTGTTGTTGTTGTTGCTTTTCATCATCCTCCTTGGGAGGACGACCACCGCCACCAGCCCTCACCACCAAACGAGACTTCCGTTCATTCAAGAAAGGAATCGAACCTCGAACATCCGAGGAAAGTAGTCTGCACTGTGTCTGTGAGTAAACACTGCTGTTAGCTGCTGTTGCGGCGTTCATCATTTAGCAGAGCAGCTATTACTGTTCGAAAAACAAACTTGCATGTGCTTCCAGTTCCACAACTAGTTACATATGAACCAGAAAATGTAAGTGGCCCGCGCTTCCGTCGGCTTCATACGTTACGAAGCAGACACGTAGACCCGTAAACCAGAAGGAATAATTTTCACCACATATTTTGGATTACAATGCAGCCAGGAAAATCGAGAACTCAGTGCTTCCACGTATACAACTTTCTCTTCTGTTCGGGCTGGATAGGATAAATTCTTCAACAGTTATAGGTTTATTAAAACAATTAATTGTATTTTTAGGATACTTATTAATAAAATAAATTAAAATTTAAGCTAACGAAATATTTATTATACAAATATTAAATTGTTGGAAATATTCCTTCCATGTCCACGAGTGAAAAAGTGTTCCTTCCATAATTGAAGTCGAGTCAAATGATGACCCCCTGAATATACATTTGTTCCTTTGATTCCAAATACTCCAGACCAAAGCCACCCACATAATCTCCCACCTGTCTCGGCGTAGAAAAGCCGCACTGAAGAGTTCCAGTTGTTGCCAATTCTGCACTCCGCAGATAGAAATGAGATAGTTTGAACACCAGTCCAGTTGTGGCACTAACTCCATAATTTGGTTACCATTTCTCATGCAAAGAACACATGTGAGGCTGATTCTTTTATTTTACAACAGAAGGGGCATCAGTAATCATTTTCCTACACAGGAACCTGTCTTAGTTTGAGATTAGCACCCGTTGGGAATCTATCCCGCAACAATCTCCACAAAAAAGGCCCCACCTTACTTAGTATTTTGAGCGTCCAGATTCTACTAAAGTGAGGTATTTTTAGCACGTTCTTCTGTAATTGGTCTGTTTAGTATTTATAAAAGATCACTTCAATTAGCTTGTTGTATCTTAAGCTTGTTGGGTGTCTAGAACAAATGACTATATAGAAGCAGTTTACAAACAGTGATTGAAATCTTTTGGAGATTATGTATGGAAACTTAACAGAAGAAACCTTAGTCTAGAATATTATTTGAAAATTTTCTATCAAGCAGATAAACAAAACAAAGAAGAAACTATTCACACGAAAAATACAATTTAAAAGATTAATTAGAATAAAGATAATAGTAGTGAAAACAGTAACATGAATAAACAATTAGCGGTCAGATTAAAAAATAAAAGACAACTGAAATTTAAATTAAAATTAGAAATCAAAATTATGTTTTCACCATTTAAATTCTTGACACGTGTCATTTAAATAACTTTAAATTTTAAATGCATCATTAAGATATGTAATATTTTTAGTATATGAATCCAATATTTAGACACTACAATAAGCACCTAAGTTAGAATTAGATAAAAGTCTTGCAGATGCAAATACTCTCCCAAGTTTAAGGTAATTTTCCACTTCAATGACTTGAGTAGGAAAAGAAAATCTTAGACATTTAATTTTTTATTCAATTTTTTAATTATTGGAACCTATATTCAATTTTAACATTAATGTTGTAACCAAAAAGAAAACTCGGTATAACTTGAAAAATCAATCCCTTAATAATAGAAAGATATATTCTGCAAAAAGAATAAGAAAAATTCTACCAACATATTATATGATTTGAATACACAGTATACTAAAATTTTACAATTTTACTCCTTCCATTCAGATTGATTCAATAATTTATATTCTAAAATATACTTTAGATCGATTTAGATCGATTCAAACTGAACCATGAATATTCCATTCTTCACATGTCATGTATATCTCATTTACTAATAATTTAAGATATTATGAAAAATTCACAGAATTGCTTCCATAGCAATAAATCGAATAGCAATATTGAATGTAAAAAAGGTACGCGAAAGAGACAGTAGATACTAGCCCATAATGGAAGCAGAACTATGTGAAGATTCTAATTATTTACTTTCATCTTTAAATAAAAGATTCTACAAAATGCATTGAATCTTTAAAACGGTCAACTAAACGACTTGATGACATCCCTCCCTCCAACAAAGATTTGTAAGAAATTTGAGACCTATTTAGGACTATAGTACACCCGCCACCGGAGAAGGATGGCATCTGACATAAAACAAGTAACTTAACAAAATCAAAGAATTACAAAAACAGTCGCACCACCAAATATCCCGCCGGACCTGGTTAGTCCTTTGCAGAAGAGGACAGCAGCATTAAATGGCTGAACTCAGATCTTTTTCTGGGACAAACATGTTGAGATGGACGCTAGGCTACTTGTACCCTATGTATTCCATTCACAAAAACAATCACTGCTGTCGGAGCATAGGTGAAACTAAGGTATACCTCTGTCTAGAGCATTTCTTCAAAGTGCCACATATTTACAAGTATAAATTGCTCATCCAGCATTGTTAGCAACTTCTGCGGCTCTCTGCCTCATCATTTCCATTACAGCAGCTCTACGTCGTGAGTCAGACTGTTGCTGAAGTCTCCTTAGATGTTCTTTTAAATCTCTGATTTAACCCAAATAAACAGTATTAATACATACAAAATCTATCAAATAGTGTTAACACAAGAATAATGGCAATGCCTGATCTACAAACCTGCAACGTGGTACGTGGCATTCAGATTCTTTGCAAGCACGAGCATGAAGTTGAAGCAAATACCACATTTTCTTGCAAAGAACACAACCTCCAGAAGCCCGTGTTTTGCAGTGCATCCCATGGCGGAAAAGCCCCTTCACCTTGCGACAATTGGGATATTGGCAATGTGCAGAGCGACATTGGGATGCATGAACAAGGAGATCAAGCATTTTCCGTAGCTGAAATTATAGAATTCATTTATATCAGAGATCCTATATGTATGCAGAAAGGTGCAATATCACCACCAAGCAAGATGGTTTAAGAATGGCCAAAAAACATCTGGAAACACTAGAACAGAGTCCGTCCAAAATGCATGGGGAAAAGACAAATAATCAAATCAATATCCATGCTTTTACAAAATATTACACTCGCAAAACATTACAAGGGATGGAAACAAAATCTGGAAAGGTTCATTATAGATAGATTTATTATAATTATAGATAATATGGGCAGAGAAGCAAGCAATAGCCGGAAAAGAATTTTAAATCATGGTATAATGGAAAAAGTGACAAAATGCTTCTAAAAAGTATTAGAAGTAATCCACAGACTACAATTTAACAAACATGCACATACATCTTCCCACATTTTATCTTTGTAGACTATAAATAATAAAATAATTAATAACAATTGTGACCACACAAAAAATAATCAGTCAATTACCATGGAAGAATTCGAGACTTAATTCTTTTAAAATATGTGACATATTAGAATTATCATGTCATTTGATGATCTTTTTTTTGCCAATATCTTTGAAAATCATCAAACAAACATGAAACACAACAAAAGTCTTAATTTTCTACTCTGATCTATGTAGTCAGCCTCACCTGGTGTTGTGTTGGGGGGGGGGGGGGGGGGGGAGGGGGGGTAAGGCTCTTTTCTTGTATGCTTAAACTTAAATTTAACTTGCATTAGTTTTTACATGCTCCACTTGTTATACTTAACAAACGATGCAGCTCCTATTCTTGCTCAAATTTCATTACATGTGAATATATGATTGCCTTATTTGACATACAAAATAAACAACTGAGATATAACCAGATTCGATGCTATGTAAGACAAAGAAATGGATCCTCTAATGTACAAGGCAGATCATGCTCAAATCTTGTGTCTATCTCTCTCCCTATTTAATGTGATATCAAGAAAGGGATAGACACAGGATTTAAACATGACTTTGATATGTTAAAATTTCACAGGAGAAGATGCATTATCATAAGACAGTCCACAGGAGCTAAAAATACAATCTTGTACAACACCTGCAATACTCGAAGCTGCCTTGCTTCTTTGTTCTGAGCATCACGATCCACCATGGATGGATGATTTGTCAACTTATGAGGATGATCAATTCCTCCATCCTTTTGATAACAAGCATTGCATACATCATACTCGGGGCAAACCTCACAGCGCCATCCTTGACCAGTTTCTATGTCAAGATAACATATATTGCAAGTTGTCACAAATGCTGGAGCCGTTGGATTATGAAGATGATAAAGAACCATCATTGAGGAATGCTTGGCCCGTCTTAGTGTATCATACTGGTAATGATTTCCCTGGCAGAGACTCAGAAATGCCTGTCTAGTGTCAAAGAATTCACTCTCAAGAATATCATCTTTGTCCTTCGTATCAGAAGGAACATCAGTAATTTCAACCTGCATCATGATGCAAGTTAAAAATTCCAAATTCACTTATACTTGGAGCTATCACATGATTGTGTGTATTTGAACAGCTTATTTTGCTTCTAAAAAAGTGAAAAACAAAAAATGCTCAAGAGTTCTCACTGAAAAGTCATTTTTGAGAATAAAATAACTAAAACCAAACGTGCAATATACCAGTTCAAATTTAGAACTCCATAATTTGTCTAACAACTTGGTTCCTCAAAGCACACTAAGATGATTAACAGTCGAGTCCTAATAAAATCTCACACAGCAGTGAAGAACAGAAGAAATGAACTAGTCCAGAAGCACTAATATTATATGTAAAAATTAGAGCTATAGCTACTTACCGGATAAAGAGTATGTTTCTCCCTCTGGTTAATAGGATGTCTTTCTCTCTCTTCACGCTTTAGTTCTGCTTCGTAACACCTAAGAAAAGGCAAGACAGAGAATGTGTGACTAGCAAAATTGATTGGAGAGTTTTGAAGTGGTTCAGTCGGCAAGGGATAAGGAAAAGGAGAACGATAACAAAAAGGGATGTTAACAATAAATATTAATAAGATCATAAGATATGATGTCAAGATACTAAAAAATTTGGCATAGAGACAATATCCACATCAGTCTGCCAGTTTCAATATTTTGTCCAACACTGCAATAAAATTTCTTTTATAATTTGAAGTGTTATGAATGATGATGGATGGTAGCAAACCCAAAATCAGTCAAGTCATTATGGTGGATAGTGTAGCAGAAAATAATAGCAGATGAATGGCAACAATGTTAAGAAAAAAACAACATTATTAAACCTGCATAACATAAATAATAAAAGTTTAACAGCTTTAACAAAAAAAATAGACATAATTTAAACATTTCTAGTATACCAAACTGTTGAAAAGCCGCATTAATTGCAATCACCCCTATCCCACCTTAGTTGAGGCCCCATTGGGGGTACCTTAATTGCAGCCTCAAGGGTGGTAGTTTAGTCCCCACATCGACTAGAGATATAAAGGTTGGACGGTCATCACCTTACAAGTCAATTTTGTAAGGTTGAGTGAGGTCTTAAGTCCAAATTCTAAGATGGTATCAAAATCTATCCTAAATCGGTAAATCCATTGTTGGGCCAACAGCCAACTACATTTACCATGCTCCAGGCTAGTAGTCCTGGGCATGAGGTGGAGTGTTGGAAAGTCGCCTTAATTGTGGTCATCCCTATAGCCCACCTTAGTTGTGTCCTCTTTGGAGGCTGCCTTAATTGCAACCTCAAAGGTAGTGGTTTAGTCCTATATCAACTAGAGATATGGCTTAAAGAGTTTATAAACCCAAGAGCAGCTGTTATTGCTGCGGTAAGGTGCCAGGCAAACTCAATTTGCAATTTTGAATCTGCTGCTTCCGGGTTTTTTTGGCATTGCAGCTCTAAAGCCCAAGCAAAATCCACCACACTGGACACTCTCCAGCCACCCTCATGCCACCACCGACCTTCAGCTCTTCCATTTGCATTTTGCCATAGGGACGTTTTACTTTCACAAGGGCGATGTTGGCTAACAAAACCTGATCGGTTGGGGGGTTTCAGGGTGTATTTTTTCTCTTTTCTCATCTGTTGGGCCTCAAATTTGTTTAAATATGTTTTTAGTCCCTCAAAGTTAGGGGTTTGTCTTTTTTAGTCCTCCAAATTGAAATTTACATTTTTTTAAGTCACAAAATTCTTTTTTAAGTCCTTCCTGCGGTCAAAAGCCGCCACAAATTGTGCATCCAAACCGCCAAAAATCGGTCAAGAACTAAAAAAAGTATTTCACAAATTTAAGGGACTAAAAATTACAAATTTTAATTTGGGGGACTAAAAGAAGACCTCAAATTCAAGGGACAAAAAAATATTAGAATAGCAGTCATCCCGCCATCCACTATCCCACTATTGGGTCAGCTCTCCGCTATTCCGGGATTGACTATTATGGGACAATCCTTACCTTACAAGCCGGTTTTGTGGGGTTGAGTTAGGCCTTAAGACCAATTTCTAAGACAAACTTACTGAAAATATCACAAAATATGTACTAGAAAGATAGCAAAAACACAAATAATCGAAAGCCATAAAAATAATTACAACAATGTCACCTTGTTTCTACTTTGCTTATTCTTCTCATAAGATTTGTATAGGAAAAAAATGAAAACAAAATATAACCTTCATTGATTCTTGTCCAACCAAAATAGACCCCTAATGAGTGATGGTTTACACTAATTGAAGAACATTCAGATTACCAACACAGTAGTCCAGCAAGCACAAATATGATATGGTTATGAATATGATATGGGTATGGATATGAAATAACATGGGCATGGGGTCACTGCAATTTACTAAAATTATAGGGGACATGATCAGGATAAATGTTTGTGCTTCATAGACATCAGTTTAGGACTACTCTATTTAGTCAAAGAAGACATAATTTTGAAAATTTAACACATCACATGACAAAATCATGGAGATAAGATTGAACAATCCTTACCTATCACAAATCTGAAAATTCTTGCACTGGTTGCAAACCCAACGGTTGCCAGACACCATTAAAATACAACAGCTAGTACATGCATGCTGCAAATGAACCATAATAAAATCTTCCTTCATTGGGCAAATGGTTTCACCAAGCTGGAGAAAGATCAAGAATTTTATAAGAAATTATCAAACATAAGGGAACCTAACAGATAAATATTGAAAGCAGTAAAGTAAGGAAACAATATTAATCTTTGAAACTTTAGTTATATAATATGTATCCAAAAAACTTAAAAATGACTTGCAAGGGATCTCCTTAACCAAGAAAACAAAACTATTTGTGTTATACATGTATAATAGTGAATTACTTTGTGCATAAGGAGCAGGTCCTTTGAGGCATTTGCTGAAAGATCTGACTGACCAGACGCTTTCAAAGCTCTTTTTGTTATAGTCTTTTTAGTTGTTCCCTTTTTATTTTGTTTCCTTCCATCTTCCTCTTGGCGAAGCTGATAAATTAAATCCTCTGCAGCCCCAGGCCAGTAGTCACCATCAAAATACGGGAGTCTTGCAGCAGTAACCTTAGCCCTACATTCACCAGTAGATACAAAGAAATGATCATACAAGTTGGTGAGGTCGACCACAATATTCTCCTTGGAAGCTTTTCTTAACATGGCCAGATACCTGCAGAAACATGTTTACAAATGCTGAAGTTAGAGATGAATAAACCTAATCACATTGTACAAGGAAAATAAATAGACAACATTTTTCTCATTTTGTCTATACGGAAGCTATTAGGCTCACCATTCACGTAGCTTATCAGATTTTGGTGTTTTCTGAATTTCTGGATGGCAATATAAAATATAATCTTCCCCCTTTAATGGAGGACAAGCCCAGATATAGCAGCTTGTAAAACCACGTTTCTTGCAATATTCAAGATATCCAATCTAAAAAGAAAAAATTTGTATCAAATATAATTTACAGGAAGATAATAACCCAGAACTAGAATATCTCTAATGAAGGGCTCCAAAGCAAGATCTTAGTGTCCAAATTTACCAGAATTTCATGGTAAACAAAAGTCCGAAGAGCCTCTCCCGTCACTGCTTTAACCTCAGGCCTAAAATACTTCACAGAATCCAAATATGAAAGATACACGCGGCGCTGATTAGGAAATTGGCATTCAGATCCAAATTCTTGAACATACATGCCAAATAGGCAAACTTCCACACCTTCTATCTTTTGAAACAACAAAACTACCTGGAATAGAAGCTAAGGGCATCAGTAGTATTCATGATTAATAATTTAATTACAATCGGGTTGATAAAATCAACTTTCCCATTACCTTTGATTTATATGGAAATTCTTTAGGGTAATTCTCTTCCTGAAAAATCTCCAGAAACCGCGGTTTCACTTCTAACTTTTTGTCAACAGATGACACAACTCTTATAACAAGAGCTTCAGCTCCAGGAATCTGACAACACATCCAAGCGAATATGAAATTAGTAATCCATAGAAAACCAGGATATGCTAGCAACGAGTGTAATAATCAATATCAAAGAAAAATTAAAAACAAAAAATACACAGGTGTATAAAAAAATTAAACACAACAACCAAGCCTTATCCACTAATGAAGTCAGCTACATGAATCGAGCAATAATGTTCTATTATGAAAACCACAGACCTCTCAACCCTTCTTAATGGTTTCGCCATTTTTTTCCTTGGTCTCCCTTTACATCTAACGATGGGGCTAGCCTTCATCTTATATACTCTCCTTAGTGGAGCTTCTATAGGTCTTTTCCATAGTCCATACTACTCAAACCACCTAAGGCAAGATTTTATCATTTTTTTCTATAGGTGCTACCCCAACTTTCTCTCTAATGCATGCATTCCCAATCCTTATCTATGTCCACTCATCCAACTCAGCATTCACATCTGTCACATTCCTTTGCTGTTGGCTTTTTACTATCCAAAACTCAGTTTCATATAACATTGCAAGTCTTATAGCCAAGGTAGTCAAAACCGAGATCTTACATATTACATAGATTGGAAAGGGTAAGGAAACATGAAAAATAGTGTCATATAGAATTATATATAAACCTATAAATAAATGTGTATAAAATAAATAAGATATATAACCTTCAAATTATGACTAACATTTAAATGTACATAAAAAGTCAAATGCATGATGCAACTTATAAGTTACAAACTCCAAAGTTACAAGCTAACAATTCTTAGTTGTAAACCATCAACTTGATCCCTCAAGTATTACCCTTTCCTAAATAATCCTTAAAGTAATGAAATTATATAAGTGGTCCTAGAGTATTGAATATTCATCAATTTAGTCCTGACGTTGATATATTTTACTAACGCCCAGGGATTAATTTAAAGGAATTTTTCAATACTTGGGGCACTATTTAGTATGATTTCTAATACTTGAGGGATTACTTATATAATTTGTTTACTTTAGGGACTATTTAGGGGGGAGAGTAATAATTTATGGATGAAATTGATGATTTATTCAAACAAGTCACTCAACAACACAACACCAAAACAAGTCAAACCAAAGTGGGATCATACCCAGCACAGCACAGCATAACAAGTCACTCCACAGCAGAGCACCAAAACAAGTCGAACCGGCACAGCACAGTATTCAGACAAGTCAAACATAGGAAATAGAAACAAAATCCAGTTTGAAAACAACAGAACGAGAAACAATCAAACAGAGAAAAAATGCAGAGAGCCAAAGAAGATGAATGGAGAAGAACCCTGTTTCAACTTTCAAATAATGATGAAAGACCTAAAATATACTAAAGAAAATAAATGATGAAATAAAAACTGAACCAAACGTATTTCTGCCAACCAATACAAGAATCACCTCATCATAACTTTTTCCTTGAAGCCTTGCCCTTTCTTGTCTTTCTTGCTTTAGCCGTTTAAATAATCGCTGTTCTATGTGATCACTAAGAATAGTTCTCGGCAAATCCTTGGCTCCAAGAACAGCACTTTGAGGTAAGGGCTTGCGCTCTCCTCTTTCTACCTCTTGAATATAGCAGTTAGGGCAAGTGTATTCAGCTTGTCCACCATCATTTCTTCTACCATTAAATAAGGCACAAATTTGATGTTGCCATGCTTCACATTTATCACATTGAACCCACTGCACACAGAGAATAGATGGTTAATAAAACAAAAGAACTTAACTGAACAACAGAATGACACATATGGCACACTTAACATACCCATTCCTCAGTTTCCTCGTCATTTTTCTTCTTTTCCAATCTTGATTTGGCAATGGGAGTCCCATCAACAATGATGTTCTCTGTACGAGCATCATTATAGCATGGAATACAAAAATAATGCCGTGTGTCACCAGTGCCCGTGGTATAATACATATAATTTCGTTTAATACGAACCCCACAAGTTGTGCAATAAATAGGTGGTGGTTCAAAAGTAAGCTTCTCTACAGCACACAATTGACAGGAGTTCTCACTCATTGAATGCTCCATTGCTTGATTCTTCTCCGCTTTTGACTTGCTCTGTCACATGAAGATGATGTTATGGCAACATGTGGATAATTAGAGAAATATTATGTGGGAAATATACCACATAAACAATTAAAAACTAGTACAATATCCTGCTTACCCAAACCTTAAAATTTATAACACTCAGGCCTAGGAAAATAACACAACCTAGGATGTTAAATAGCAAGATGATAGGAAAATAAAATTTAAAGTCTATAGTAACGACCATATATTTGGACTAACCACTTCAGCTGAACATTTAGATACAAAAAATATAATGGTTGAATTAGTCTTATGGTTTGTTGTATGCACAATATTATGAAAATGGCATTTTATGAAGTTGAATGCATCATGTGAATCAAGTTTCTAGGCACAAATTATAAGAAATCACATTTCCACAAAAATGACCAGATCAGATTGATAAAATATTCAAGTAATGGAATAGATGACAGATGTCTCATCTGCATTAAAAGATTCGATTGATGGAATATATGATAGGTGTCTCATGCATAAAAATCAAACATCAGTAGACCATAAAAAAAGACTTTAAGAGACAGACAACAAAGTTTATTTAAAAGTATGTGATAGTGGTTAATCAGGAATATAAATTCTCCAATAGCATAATAAGCATAGTTCAAACTTTGTCCAGCCGATACATTTGGAGTGGACTTCATCTGGTGAATCTAGGGAATGCACACCAAGATTGAAGTACTTTCTCTTAACTACATTCACAGGCTTTGGTCAGAGAAAGGAGGGCACACTGTTAGAGAAATATGCTTTCTATAATGTTTTTTGGTCTCTTTGGCTGGAGCAAAATGCCTACATCTACAAAGAAAAATAATTATCCCTAGATTTGCCTTGTTATGAAATTTTTTATCAGTCTATCCATGTTTCAGCACATGCTTCCTTTCAAGGAATCCCATTAAGAATTGTAGAGGCAAAGGAGTTATACTATAACGGTTTTTGTACTCATTCCCTCATTCTAATAAATTTTCCTTTTATAAACTATTAATTAAAATATAAAAGTTGTCCATTGTTGTGATGCCAAAAACATTCCCATTCTGTCTCATTGGATTTAGTGTTAGCCAACAGTACAACTAAAAAATTTCTTTGAACTAGTGATTTTTCCAGTTACTGCTGTCCTTTGAGGAAAGGACATGCAATCAAACCTGAGGTCACTGAAGAATTACATGTCTGTTAACAAATACTTACAAAAGGTCCAAATTATATTTCAACTAACATACAGAAAGTCAGTGTATTGATAGAAACAATAGATATGCAAACTATTATCAAGAACAAACATATTAAATCGATTTTAAAGTACAATGGAACAGGTTTACAGTACACTAGTACAGATAATGTAGTATTATTTAACTAATGAACTAAATTATACTTTTCCAATGAAAAGATGGCACAAGAATACAAAGACTTACCTGGCCAACCCATTGCCTGAGGCCAGTGATATGTTCCCTGACTTGCTCTGGAGTAAATAATTCAGTTAATGAGACTCCTTTTATTTTTGGCTTGCCAGACTTTGTTCCAGCAGCATTTTCAGATGTCTGCACAACATTTTCTTGCCTGTCTTGTCCAGTTTCTTTCTCAGTTTTTATATTTTCAGGCCTAGCTAAATTAGCAGGTTCATCATATTTGACAGGTTCAGCACTAGGCATTTTATCATCTGCATTTTTGTTATCTATTTTCGTCTCACTTAATTTTTCATGTACCACATGTGCAGGAGCTTCAGCCTTAACTTCTGTAAGCTCAGATTTGATTGAGATAGACTTCTCAACATTGGGATAAGCATGGGGTTGAGACTGAGCACCCCTGGAAACAAGAGATTCACAATTTGCTGTATAAGATGAAGCAGAATGGTCATTTTCAGGATTAATAGGCTGGGCACAATGCTCAATCTTTATACGTTTTATAGATGGGTGCAAGTCCTCGGAAGTTTCAACAACTAATGGAGGCTTTGAGATCAATCTAGGCGATGTGCCTACAATATTGTAAGGTTTACAGGATCCATTCACTGCAGTTGGCAAGCTTGATTCAGGTTCTGGCCGAATCTGAGGCTTGAGTTGAAATGCACGCCGATACTTTCTCACAAAAACACAAACAGGGCAACATGGATCCTTGCAGTTTATGAAATGATGAAGCAACACCCTGGTATGATGGCAACGAGGATATGGACAATGGCGCAGGGTGCATCCATCTAAGTGCTTGCATAACTTCTGTGCAATAGAACAAAACCGTTCTTTGCATCGTCCTTCAGGGGCAGAACACCGTCGAGCATGAAGTAGAAATAAAAGCCACCTCTGTTGATTTCTGTGTGCCTTTTTTATAGCATTTCCAGAGTCCAGCTGCTCAGCTGAGCCTCTAGAAATAACAGCTCGACCAATAATAGATCCATCTGACAATAAATTATTGCATTGAGCTTCATCTTGCCCAGATATTCTTTGATGAAAATCCATGTGGAGATGATCATGTGAAATACTGTCAGGTATGTGGTTACAATCTTGTGATTGAGGCCATTGGTTTAGAATTACAGATTTGTTTAAATTATTTTGAGACTCTGCAACCAATTGATGTTGGTGCAACATTTGTCGCGAAATTTGAGGTGCTGATGATGATAAATCATGGTGGCCAGACAGGAATGGAAGATGTTGAGCACCCCTAGAGCAATCTTCAGATGAGTTCTGCTGGAACTGACTCTGCATCTCAGATATGTGAAACTGTTCAGAGACATGAGAATTGGGCACTTCTTTATGGTGTTCAATTCCAGGTTCAGGCTTCACTCGGTTTTCTACATTGGAAGATAGCTGAGACTGACTGAATGTGTCACCGTTGATCATCTGCTGAGGCTTTTGACTTTGCATAGATTGAAATTGCTGCTGTGCATACAGATCTGGCTGTTGCAATTGTTGAGGAATTTGCTGATACTGCTGTTGAGAATGCAGAAGGCCATCTCTTGAAGTCAATGAAGACTGAAAATTCAACTTTTCTAGCTGGTTAGTTGGTTGGGACTTTATATGAGCAGCCTGCTGCATACCGTGCAAATTCGAGTGACCACTTATCAATGAGCTAGTTTTGGGCATTGATGGTAATTTAACTGAATTAGTGTTATGATTGTTCATCATAGACCCAGAGGATGTCGCAGATGTATAAAAGTTTCCAGAAGTAAAATTGTCAACATTATTCATTCCATATCCATCACCTGATAATAGAATTGTTATCGTTTCTGAGACATGTCAATTTCTAAGGCAAAAATACAGAACATGCACTATGAATACCGACACACATATACTCACCCAACAAACAGCAAAATAGCCAAAAAAGTTATGCAACTTAACACAGGTGCTGGTTTGGAGGTAAAGGTCTTAGGATCATTCCTTGATAAAATAGAGGAGGAGTAAGAAATATTACCCTGCACTACAGGTTTCTGATTTTGATCGAAGGGCTGCTGCAAGTGTTTAGGGGAATTAGCATAAGTTGAGGCATAGCTGTCAGAAGAAATGCCAGGTTCATTTGTAAGCTGTATATTGTTTCCAATCAAGCCTGACCCACTATTTATAGCACCATTTGAGTTTGTAAATGGCTTCTGTAGTAAACCAGATCTCATTCCACTACCCATTTGGCCGCTGAGGTTCTGCAATACATTACTATTTTGGCCACCAACATGCTGCTTCTGCTGCTGTAGCTGCGACAGTGGTAACATAGTAGACTCTACATTGGAAAAGGCACCACCATTAGTATTATTAGAATCTATATTCATCTGTGAGTGATTACTGCTGACTGCGAATCCAGGAGTGGGAATCATCTGGCTAGCAATCCTCTGCACCCCCATTGATGAAATGTTCCCCCCTGAGGCAACAGAAAAGCTGGTCGAAGACTGCTGATAACCATTAGACAAACCTGCAACACATAGACTCTACAGTGAAGGACAAGAAAAGAAAAGCAAAAGGATTGGAGAAGTATGATAACACCTAATATTACCATCAAATCTATTTAAGGTACTGCCAAGCATACCACCAGCTGGTAACATGTTTACACTATTGAAAGATGTTGATGCTATGCTATTACACCCACTGGCAGAAATCACTGAGGCATCCATAGAAGATGCAACCATCATGCTTGAATTTGGAACATGTGACATACCAGGGGTTGGTATCATTGTACCAATTGGAGAAGAGTTAACAAGCTGCGGATATTGTTGGTTGTGATTATTCATAGATCCCCGTCGGAGGAAACTAGATAAACGACTCTCCAGTGTATCTAAGTTCATGTAATCCTCCTAAAAGATAAGTCCAAAGCATTGTCAACACAAATATAGTATTTAAATTAAGGAATAAGTTTGAAGGTTCCATGTTATTATTTCCAGAATCAGAAACCTCTAGTGTTTAAAATCACAAACAAGATTTAAATCCTTCCAAATAATGGAAACTGGATAAGAAAAATAACTACAGGACTGGAAGAAACCTTAGAGAGAGCAGCTTTTAACATGCCCTCCTCCAAGCGTTTTGCAAGATCCTTAAGCCTCCTTCTCTGTACATCTGTAACTGGCAGCGGTTGTCGTTGCAACAACATATCAAAGCTGGAAGGTAAAACAAAATATCTACTGATGAGAATGAAAAAACTATTGTAGTTGTAGTTTATCATATGCACACATTATATATACACTATTTTTAAGTCAAAAAAACAGTGCATGTGAGGAAATTGGCACATAATAGAGACAGAGAGGCAGTAATCTAATTCATTTGATGGCATCTACACAGCAGGTATCCCGTAGTAACAACTTTGATAGAATGATATAGCCACACATACAAAGTTAGGCCATAAATTATAAAGTGGAAGATAAAGAAGCATGGTGTGACTCAATGTAGTCAAGCAAGTTGCAAATACTGTTCCACTCACTGCAGGTTCTTAGATTCTCAATAAAATTATGAAAATTATTACGTTAAATTATTATAGGTTAACTTAATTATTCAACTAGTCCATGCAAGTGAGCCACAAAGCATACACAGATACACTGGCACATAATAGATAATTAATAATAATGATCAAGTGTCAAAAAAATTAGTTTCCTTTCATTTCTGTTTTCAGATAATTCCAAGTTTCCAACTATCAATTTCGTTTATGTAACTAGGGGAGGGCTTAGCTCTTAGCTTTTAATTTAGTTCCCTTCCAAGCTGATGGGAAACCTATAAGCAAGACAGATTTTTGGCAGCTTAATTCATGTACTATTCATGTATTAGGTTGTCATAGGTCTGCTAATATGTATCAGTACTACTTGTACTATGTTCTTTTATAAATATATATATATTATTTTTGCTGACCAAAAAGAAATTGTTGAGTTTACGCTAGTATGTTTGCAGTTAGTTTTAACAAAAATATCAATCTCCACTTCTTATATGCCTACAGATAAAATTCCTAATTAAGAATCAACGAAGTCAAGTTACCCCTGAAAGAGTGCAGTTAAACAAATGGAAAAAAAATGCTTACATCTTCTGTTGAATAAAAGTGCGAGCTCTAAGAAATTCAGGATCCATATTAATTGTTGAACGCAGTACACCCCCTAAAGGTGGCATCTGATGAGGGAGTGCATTCCCATTCAGTTGGGTCAGACCAGACAACTGAGACCTAGCTTGATTAGGAACCTGTCCTGACATCTCCCCCGGAATATGTGCCTGTAGTTTCATCTTCTTTATTTTTCACATAACTCAAAAATGTAACAGGATTCCACCATCAGCTAGCACTGAATCTGTACCAGACCCCTGTAATCAGGGTACAAACCAAACACACCGATAACTTATGCAAATTCAATTCCAACATCCATTTGAATGTAAATCAACGGACAACAATTTCATTAGTGGCACACAAAGGGAAACGAAATAGAAAGAAACGTATATCATCAAGAGCAAGAAAAGGCATATGACATTGAATGCAAGCAATTTTTATAATTTTTCCTAATTCTGTCAACAAAAAAAGGGGTCTACAGAATCACGCTACGTTGATCCCCTTCTTCTAAAAATTGATAACTAAAAGATTAAATTCATATTATACAAATTCAATCAAACATAAGTACAGCGAGAAACCCTAAGCACTGAATCGAATCAATAAATATATGTTAAGGAACACGGAAACCCTAACAGATTGATGAGTTACGACGAACCTAAAACAGTGAACAATCGAATGCAAACCAAGCACGAGTTCGATATCGCAATATGGAATTGGAAAGGAACCCCCAAATTATCGACGACCACGCCGACGAAGATTCACGATGCTTTTGCCGTTGAGAAAGAGAAAGGTCGGTGCCACCGTCTCCAACAAAAGGCACGTGCGGAATTTTGCCACGAATGAACTATAATAGCATAAACAAAAAGAATCGATAAATAAATATAAGGAAAAACCATAAGAAAGACGTTGATTATAATATGAAGTTATAAAATGTCATAACCACTAATTTTTAGTTAGATAAATTTATTAAATATTCAAGTGTTAAAATTTAAGAAAACAAATTGACTTGGCTGGAATTTTTTAAAATATATTTAAATTTTTTTACACTAAAAATTTTTTTTCTTTTTTTTTTCAACTTCCTTACCATCCCATCATTTTTTGTGTAATCAACTAATCACTATTTTAAATTTGAGAGAAGTTATGTTGCCATGTTTTTTTAATTTCATTCAAATTTTAAATCTTAATTCATTACATATTTTCTTATTTTTTTAACCCCTTCCTACCATTACTAGATTCACCTCTCTTCTGCTAGCTACAAAATATTGCAATACTCAAATCTTAATCCAAAACACTAAGCACTATAGTGGTTCTTTCAATACAGGATTGTGGGTGTGGTGGGGGATGTGGACAAGGTTGAGTGGGGAGAAGAGACGTGGAGGGAGGACCAAATCTTGGATATGAGAGGAGAAAATAAAGAAAAAAAATGGAAAAGAAGGGGAGAAAGAAATTGACGACAATCAGTTGGTCTCGATCGTGTTGTTGTTGCTCTCATGTCGGACATTAATGATGAATAAAGAAGGTTGGGGGGCGGGGTTGCTGGTGAGGTCAAAATGGAAAAAGAATAGCACCACAAAGGAAAGGAGATTAAAAATGATTTTATTTTATTTATTATATTTTTTCTTTTGATTATCAAAATGTTTGCTCATCTATTTTGGGGTACACAGTGAGGGAGAGAGTTTTAGATTTCATATTAGAATTTACCAAGAAAAATGGAATCGAAAAATATATTAGTCTACCACAAAACTAGAATGATTTCTGGAATTTAGAGTCAATTAAGATGACTTTATTTATTTATTCTTTACCAAAAAAGATATTAGTCTACCACAAAACTAGAATAATTTTCGTATAAATTTACATTAACCTTTAATTAGACCTTACGATATTAATAGTTAATTTAGTTTTTTAATATAAATATACAGTTATTTATGTATTTAAAAACTAGGTTTCATTATAATATTGATTTTATGATCTAATATTTGCAATATTAAATAATTATTTTAATAATTAAAATATTTGTATTTTTAATATTTAATAAACTAACTTAATATCACAAAAAAATAAAAATATATAATATATATTATAATTATGATTAATATATTTTGATTTTAGATTAATTTAGTATTAATTCAAAATTACAATATATGCAAATTAAGTTGATTAGTACTATTCATAATTCAAATTATTTCATAAATATTCAATTATATATATATATATACATTATTAAAATTCAATTATATATATATTCATTATAAAAATTCAATTGATAATATATCAACATGTTGTCACCACATGACAACCTAACTATTATTTACAAAAATATTTATTTTAGTTGAAAATCATTATAATTATTTACAAAAATACATGTAAATTTTTTGAATAATATCACTAGTCGTTCAATTCACAACATTCATCAATCAGAATGTAAATATTGATATACATAAACTACTTCTAAAAACATCCTTACATCACATATATAATTATATATCATGCCTTATCGGTACAAAATAACCACATATCAAATTCAGCAAAATTACATACCAAGAAGTCAGATGTATCTCAAAAAGGCAAGGGATATATGTTTATCATTATAAATGTACCAATTAGTAAATGCATACAATAAAAAGGGAAGGAATACATTATTACTCATTTCCTTTTTGCTGGTCACAACTACATCTTACTCTCAACTAGAAACTAGGATGATATAAAGGAGAAGAAATAGAAGAAGCATAACTCATGTAACTTCAATCGTGAATAACTTGATCTCGTGGTAGCCCACCTTTTACTCCCATGTAGAATTGCAATCATCGTGGTCAAACACATACAAACAAGCAATGCAAGGATAAACTCATGGGACAAAGATACATTTCTAATAAAACATTAAATCTACACTATCATATCCACAAAGGTAAACAATAATAATATACAGTACAATACATTTAATTGTGACAATCACCAACATATGCCTAAACAATGTAAAATAGTTATGCCATGTATGCATTCACAACTCCATGAAAATTTTTATCATCTTGAGCAATCAATATACACAATTTCCTTAACATGGTACAACAACCATTTTGAGAACATCGATATTAATCCTATGAAAATAAATTAGTGACTTTATTAAGATAGACGTATACGGATAATGACTTACAATGACACAAGACTTGCAATAACTTTTATCTCGATGTGAGATTTGTTAGTTTACCTATGCCCCATGGTCATATACATGACCTCGTTAATCTTTTCTTACACTTAGTTGAACCTTACATGTCAATCCAAAATTATATACCTATTCATATCCACGATCTCCATGTGGATTTATGTATGTAAATTTTATTAACAATAACAACCAAACTATTATCACTCTGGTTTTTGTTCTCATTATATAAGGTTTTCCCCCGACGAAATAGTATATGTTATAAAAATTCACTTAGGAATTTTAATTAGTTTCATTGAAATCTTCTAATTTTTTAAAATTAAATTAAATTTTTTTATTTCACAAATTTAAGAATAGGAGTATGATGGAATTTAAATACTATAATACTCCAACTTCCTTTTAAGAGTTATTATGGCTAAAGTTTTTTTTTTATAAGGCAAACAAAATAACTTACTAAATTCAAATCATTAGAGATATAAGGTTAATTCGGTAGTTAGGAAAGGGTGAAGGGAGAAAGAAGGGATAGAGATCACATGTTCGAATCTCATCACATTTCTAAGAAAAACTAACAAACTAATATTTATTGATAAAAAATCTAAATTAATTTTAACTTTTAAAACAATTTGGAAAACTTTGGAAAAAAAATCTAGAATATTTGAAAAACATTTTTAAATGAAAACCATAGAAGTCATCTTTAAAATTCTAGAAAGAAATGAAAAGGAAAAAGTAAAGATAAAATAAAAATTCGTTGGTTATAGAGTAAAAAATGCCAACAAATCATATTAAATTTTATTAAAAAAAAGTAATCTGTCATTTTGTCAAAATATTAAATCACATGCAAATCAAAGATCTACAAAAACAAAATAAATATTTGAGTGGGGAAAGGTCAAAATCGTTTCCAATATAGAACAATCTACTTTCATGATTAAAATCTCAACCAATTTAATTGTATTATAGAAAAACTTGATCTCATGTTGTAACACTTAGAATCTATTTTCAAAAAAGTAATAATATTTTCCAATTCGTGTACGAAGAAAATCATTTTTTTCCTAAGACATCAAAAATCATGAAAACATATTTATTCATTGCACATGAGTCAACTTATTTATTTATTTTTTGAAATAGGAATATGATAAATTATAAAGCATACCATACATCAGTAGAAAGCTTTAAATGCCTAATTTTGAACCGTCTAGCTCGTTTTTCAATACCATTTTTGTAGAAATACAGAATTGAAAACAAAGATGCTCTGTTTAGTCACATTTTTTCTAACAACACACTCAATTTTGGACAAGTATAACTCCTTTGATTCTCGGTCTTTTTGAGCATTTATTGTCCCAAAACTATATCCCCAAATGTCTATTTTTATTTCTAAGAAAGGGAATCTAATTTCATGAACCACAACCAAATACTCTCATTTATGACACAAATAGATCATCAAAATAATACTTCTAGTAGATAATATGCATCACAACAAATCCATACCCTAATAACATCACAACATCGTTGTCACCAAACCATGAAAATAATTTATGATATCGCAAAAATTGGGAACTAAAACGATGCAAAAAAAAAGATAGGAATACACATAGTTTTGGAAATAAGGGGATAAACACGTCATGCTTATGGGCAAGAAGGTTGAGGAATAAGCACTAAAGAAGTGTGTGAGAGCCTTCATGGCGACCTAGAAGGCACACACACAGTAGTTGGTGGTGTTGAAGGTGAGGTTACTCTTTTGGATCCACAAAGATCAGAGCAAATGGTGGACTAACATGGTGGCCATTAAACTTGATATCAATGTTGATCCGGCGTCAAGGAAGGTTGGTGCCATAGAACTTGCCAAAGCTATAGACATTATTGTTTGAGAGATGGATTGGGAATGATGGCGATTGTGTTTGTTTGATGGAATTAAAAAATTGAGACAACAAAGGAGGAGAAATAGGGGATTGCAAAAAATGGTGGAGGGAGGAACAAAGAAGAGGGGAAAAAGTGGTAGTGTCATTGTCAAAAATTGTCTCCAGTAGTGGCACATGATAGAGAAGGAGTGTTGGCAAGAACGGAGCAAGGATCAAGTGTAATTAATAAAACTTATGATTAAGTGTAAATATATATACTTTGATTGAGATTATTCGATAATATTAGCATATATTTTTAGCCAAAGTTATCACATATTCAAATCAAAGTAATTAACAAAACTTATGATTTAAGCATTCTATTATTTTAAAAAAACATTTAATTATTATTAAAACATTTTGTTGAATGAAACTCCGCCTATGTGTGCGTGCATGCATGGCATGTCCCAAGCCAAAATAAAATAGGAGGGTTGGTCTCAGGTGTTGCAAATCAACCATAAAAAAATAGTTATTTTTATGAGATGAACATTTATGATATTTCATTGGGATGTACCCTTCTTAGTGACGCATTACATCGGACCCCAGATGTAGCGAAAAATGGGTTAGGGCCCTTGCCACAAGGCAAGGCGCTACATCAGTCCCGGGATGTAGTGATAAGTGAGTTAAGGTCTTTGCTGCAAGGCAAGGCGCCAGGTCTTCACTTGAATTTGATGACAAGTAGGCAAGGGAGACCTTACCTAAGTTAAATGTATCAAGAATGAAAATCAAACACTTTTGGTAAAAGATGAAGATCTAAGTGAAAGATGGCTAAACTACTTTAGCAAACTTTTTAATGGGGATGACGATAGAACTGAGGTGGAATTGGAGGACGCTTATGATGATTTGAATATAATAATTGTGGGCAAAATTAATACACATGAAGTTAAAGAGGCTTTAAAGAAGATGAAGAATAATAAAGCTTTGGGACCGGATGACGACTCTATTGAAGTGTGGAGAGGCTTGAGAGATGTGGCAATAAAATGGTTGAACAATCTTTTCAATAAGTTTCTTCAAACAAATAAGATGCTTGATCCTTAGAGGAAAAATATGCTTGTGCCTATTTACAAGAACAAAAGAGATATCCAAAATTGTTCTAACTATAGAGACATTAAGCTCATGAGTCATACTATGAAGTTGTGGGAGAGAGTTATTGAACATCGCTTGAGGAGGGAGACCAATGTTTCTATAAATCAATTTGAATTTATGTCAGGAAGATGTACCATGGAGGCTATTTTCTTGATATGACAATTAATGAAAATGTATCGAGAAAAGAAGAAAGATTTACATATGATGTTCATAGATCTTGAGAAAATATATGATAAGGTCCCAAGAAAAATCCTATGGTGGACTCTCAAGAAGAAAAAAGTACCATTAAAGTATGTTAATGCAATTAATGTATGATGAGGCTACCACATATGTGAAAGCTTGTAATGGAACATCAATGGATTTTTCTATCACGGTAGGTGTACACCAAGGTTCGACTCTTAGTCCTTATATCTTTGCCTTAGTGATGAATGAACTATCAAAATATATTCAAGAGGAAGTACCGTGATGTATGTTTTTTGCAGATGATATTGTGTTTATTGATGAAACCAAAGACGGTGCTAATAGAAAACTTGAATTATGGAGAAACATTTTGGAGTCTTAAGGATTCACGATAAGTCAGAGCAAGATTGAGTATATGAAGTGTGAGTTTTCGCTGAGAAAAGATGGTGATCAAGACCCTGTGCATCTACTTGGTTAAGAGGTACCCAAGAAAGATGCTTTTAAATACTTAGGATCAATTTTACAAAAAGATGGAAGATTGATGGGGATGTAAATCATAGAATCAGAACATGGTGGATGAAATGATGGAGTGCATCTGGGTTTTTGTATGACCTTAAAATTCCCCTTAAGCTAAAAAGAAAATTCTATAGAACAACTATAAGATTTGCAATGTTATATGGAGTTAAGTGTTGGCCAACACATAGGCAATATGAGCATAAAATATGGGTAGCATAAATGAGGATATTAATGTGGATGTGTGGTTATACGAAGATGAATAATATAAAAAATGAAGATAAATGAAAGGTAGCAATAGTACCAGTGAGTGAAAAGATGAGAGCATAAATTGAGGTGGTTTGGGCACGTAATGAGACGACCCCTATATGCTCTTGTAAGAACAAAAGTTCGTTACCAAGAGTTCGTTACAAAGAGAGGTAGGGATAGACCGAAACTTACCTGAGAAAAAAGTAATTAAACAAGACTTAATGGAATGAGATATATATTGGTGGAAGATGTGTCTTAAGACGAAATGAAGAAAAATTATAAGCTTGGTGGATGGTTAAACCCATTATTATTTCTATGTTTCAGATGATTCCTCTTTAGTTTATTTCCTCTTTATTTTTCCCCCTCCATCTTTCATCATTCTTTTCTTTTGTCTTATTTTTCCTTTTTTTAACTTCTTTGTATCTATCATTGGATTCATCTACCACCAACCTTAATTAACTTGGGTTAAAAATGTTGTTGATGTGATGATGTTGAAAACATTTTATTGAATGAACATGTAAAATGATTCACGTGAGAACTCTTCAACACTTTAGAACATTCATTTTTTATTTATTATTTTACTTCATTTTTTTAATTGTATATTTCATTGATTGTTATATAATCCATTTGTTGTTTGTTAGTTAAATTAATCTATAAACCCTTGAATTATTTGACAATTTCTAATTAGGTCAACTATTTTTTTAATTGAATTCTTGAACTTAAATTTATTTTTTAATTAGGTCCTAGATCCGCGCCACTGTATCTAGTAACATATTTCCTTTTATTTGCTGCTTGACATCTTAGTTTTTTCCCAAACAACTTTATTTCCCTTTTTTATTGCTTCCTTGATGTTTTTATAGACATAGATATCAGGGGCAATGGTAATTTGGGCGGGATGTCTTGAGTAATGAGTACAATAGATGGTGCTCTTTGCTGGAAGATATGTGATTTATCTGAAAGTTCATCCTTACACAGCTCTAAGGAGCAATTGGATTGTGATCAGCTTAGTGGCTGGTCTTATCTAGTAGTTGGGCAATAACATCATTTATATGATATAAGCTTGTTGAAGAGTACTACCATAAATAATTCAATATAGAATTCCTGTCATCATGAAAACTTCGGCAGTGATAAAATGGATGCTACTGGACATTTGGTGGAGTCCTCCCATGAGGGAGTGAAATCAAATCACATGTCTAATCCTTTAAATAGTTACCGTGCTGATAAAAAAACTATAATTTACTGTGTCAGATTTAATTAGTCTTGTATTAATCTTTTTAATTGTCAAGCAAACATGAAATGCATTTTAATAATATGCTTCAAATACTTTCAACTTATGTATTAATAGGTCATATAAGCCATCAATGGTACGTAAGAGAGAGCCGGATGTATCAAATAAGTCCCTATATAACATTTATTAAGAAAGTAAACGTTATCAAAATGTAAATTATGTTGCCTGTGATTATATGTATCTTAATATTCATAGTAATTGTGTGACATTTAACAAAATCAAATTTCTCCAAATGTCAGATGTTGGCCGTAACCTGCTCCTTCATTTCAAGCAATGCGTCTTCAAAGCACTTGGCAAGAAACTCAGGATCGGGAATGATGTCTTTGGCCACCTGCACTTGCATGTCTGCCCTTCCAGCATAGCTCACCATATTCAAAATGAGGGCCTGCTCACCAACAATGAACATAGTTACATTCACTTACCATTGTACTCCAAAGTTAAATGCTTAATGCTGTGACTCTGAGTAAAACAGAGTTTAGAGGCCGTACATGTGGCAAGGCAGAATTATTTGCCCTTAAGAACGTTATAGGATTGCCTCCAATCATAATCTCCTCTTGCGGGCCCACCACATTTGAGATAGTGAAGGAAGTGTGGCAGAGTATCCGGTAATTTAGAAGGCTAGCAAACTGCAATTTACAAATAAAATCAAATAGCATTGATTTTGCCTCAAAAGTTTAAAAAATAAGTAAAAAAAAAGTGCACCTTTGGACCAAGGGTGGACATCACAAAATCTCCAATTTTGTATGAGAAACTGGCTTCTAAAGATCGTTTCTTTCTGTCAATCATTGCCTTAGCTCTCTTCAGATATTCTAAAGGATCTGAAGTGTTGGTTCTATGGTAATATACAGGCAGGAGAATCATACCAAATTTGTTGCCCCACCTTGCTCCTGAATTGCTTCTCATCAAATTGGATAATTCCTGATCAGTAATAGAACATTTTTATCCTAACTCAGTAAACATGTAGCAAACAGGTAGACAAGGAAGGTAAATTTGGGCAAGAGTAGACCTGTAATCCTGGATGCTTTCTTAAATTAACCATAGCTAAGCCTGTTAGCTGAACACCATCTCGCAGCCCTTAAGGGATAAAAAATTATTTAATCAATTATGATAATGTGGGTCTGTGTGTGCACGCAAGCCTGTGTATAAGTATATTAAGTAGAAAGAGAAGTTGTGTTTATTGGAAAATAAAAATGACTTTTACCATTAGGTGCTCGGAAGTCCAGGTATCTTGATATCCCAGATGATATAACTGCAAATAGAACGTCATTTATGGTCTGCAGAATAGCAAAAATTAACCATTAACAATTACTGCACAAGAAAGAAAAGTACTCATAAATATTAGTATTCCATCAATTTGGCCCATGTAGAGACAGTTGCATCCATAAATTTGAAGTTGGTCTTCATTTTTTCTATCCGTGGGTAGTGAAAAATACAACATTATTGCATATTAACAGTATAACGAATCCAAATGCTATTACATGAAACACACTATAAATTTGAAGTTGGTCTTCACTTTTTCTATCCGTGGGTAGTGAAAAATACAACATTATTGCATATTAACAGTATAACGAATCCAAATGCTATTACATGAAACACACTAAGATTTTAAAAAGATTCATTTTTAGTCCCTTTAAATTCTTGAATTAGTTTAATTAATGAAAATGCGCATAATTATTTTTTTTTAATACAAGCATGTCATATAAACTTCATCTATAAAAGGTCTTTGAGTCGTAAAATATAAAGGTACGTATGCTTAAAGGCACTACTATATTATCAAACCTTATTAACAAATCTCCAAACAAAACTCAAGGGTCCAGTTTAGGGAATAAATAAAACATAGGTCCATGAAGATATATAAACCCTAAGTTGGTCTCCACCAAGACAAAACATAAATAAATGACAAAAGGTTCAATCTCGTCCCTAAGTCCACCACCAAGTTCACATCAACCACAAGTGACATGCTCCTCACAGAAAACACAAGGGTAATTTTAAAAGGAAACATAAAAGAAAATATAAAATCAAAATGTTAAAAAGAGATATAGAAATCCTTTATTTTTCTACTAGCCATGTACTAATACAACTTCTCAAGTCACAATTATCAATGCATATATCTAACTATCATGTTATGTCATGCTGACTCTTTACTCTTAGAAGATTTCACCTTTTGAGCGATTAATCCAAGTACATCCTTTAACATAGTTGCATTCTATGATCTAACCATTCAGGGATACTTGAATTAACCCTGTGGAAAAAGTGTGATTTTATCGAGAATGAATGAGTGTGAGTAGTGACTTACCTCAGTAAGGCTTACAAAGACCTTAACCTATCTAGAGATTCGCCCACCCATCCATTCTATAGGCTCATTCGGCGTTAGCCACCACAACAACCTGTAGCACTAGGTTGAAGGCCTTCTTAGCACCCCCAACTTACTTGACTACTCATATGCAATGTCATTCATCAATGTATGTATGTTATGATCATTTAAATCAATATCATACGTCATCACCAATCTCAACATCATAAGAGGTTATAACATCATAAATTCACCATTCATACGTTCATCACACTCATAAACCTACATATAAGTCAATAAGCATAGCAAGACATTTCAACATCTTAAATTCTTGCAAACAACTCACCAAAAACTCGTATGAATTTGAATCTCATGATCTCAACATAAAGTTAACTCTAATGATAATATAACACCATCTAAACCGCATTTCATATAATCATAAATTCATTAAGATCTCAAAATAGTAAATTTATCTAAGAAAAACAAACATTAATCACATCTACATCAAAATTGGTCATTGGACTCAAAACTTATCATTGGATTCAAAATGGTCACTAGGCTTAAAATTGATCACTTGACTCAAAATGGTCATTGGACACGACATTGGATGTTGAACGCAAAAATGGTCACTGAATGCAACATTGGACACTGGACACGAAAATAGTCACTAGACGTGAATTTTTTTGCATAATTTCAAAATTTCTGTAGAGTTGCCTCTCATGACTTCCAAATCATCCCAAAACAAACTCAAACTCAAACTCTTTTCCATCAATTCCAAATACATAAACAACATCAAAACACTTTACAAATAGGAACTTTTAATAAATATTCATCAAATAAACAACAACCCAATTTTAAAACTCAAAACCTCAAATGCTCAAGCTTCCATTTTTAACAAAATGATTCATTTTCCAGCAACCTTGAAATCAATTCACAACAACCTAAGCATAGAAAAGGATAAAACTTTCCTTATCTATCAAACCCAGGTGATGACTCTTTGTAGAAGAAAGGAAAAATGAGTGAACTTTCCTTCAATCCCACAACAATCACACTATACTAGAATGAACTCAACCTCAAAGCCAACTAAAAACAGAATCAAAACCCCTTAAAACCACACTTTTCCATGAAAGTTCATGATTGCTCCAGGGAAATCGAAAATGAACTCAAAGAGAGAAAAAATGGGAGATTATCTCACCTAGGGCTAGTCAACAATCACTAGAGAAGAGAAATGAGCTCTCTTTTTGCACATCACCAAGGTTCAAGGTTCTCTAATGATGGTTCTTGGAGAGGAGAGTATTGTGACGAGAAATGTGTTGAGAGAGAATTTTAGCACAAAAGAGGATTTATGACTCTTGTAATTCCTCATTTTTAAACATACACCTTACTATACACACCCACTCCGCCTACCCTAAACTAAAGTCTATCGTTTTAAGTCCAAAACACTAAAATTCACTAATTACATACAATCAAATTACCAAATTTATTAATTAATTCATTCAAATGCTTAAACTAAATTTAATTTTTTTTATAATTTAATTAAATCACTTGAACAATCAATTAAAAAAAAAATACAACATTACACGCAGTCCCCTGTTTTGCAAGCCAGTGAAGAAGGGGATGCCTTCGGCCTCCAAGAATATCTAATCAACTTTTGTCCCTCTTTTGTATATAACTGGAAATTATAGCAAACTGTATAGCAATGGATATTAAGACCACATTGTATTAGAACCTTTTTCAAAGACAAAGTTGTATATTGTTTTTGATTAAGGTAATCACATTTACGCTTAAAAAAAAGGTAATCACATTTAAAAAAGTATCACAAAGAAAATTTAATAATTGACTAAAGGAGTTCATTACTAGTGTTAAACTTTTTCTACTATATAAAAATAAACTATTTTAAATAACAGTATTTTCATTTTTAATAAATTTATTATTAGTGTATTAGGTGACGCTATTTGGTTCAGACTTTATTGATCGTGTAAAATTTTACACTAATTGTGAGTAAAAAAAAATATTGAAAAATAAAATTGATTTTTAATTTTTTTTTTACTTAAGTTGTTTTTAATCTTTGCCTTTTGTCTATAATTTTTTTTATTTAACATGGGATCATTAAAAGGGTAATCCGAATTTCAGAACCTTTCCAATAATTTTTTTCCACCATAAATGGTTAATTTAATTGTTACATTAGTCAATATATTTATGAAACTAGTCAGTAAAGAATGTGGGATTGGTCAATAATAATAAAATAGGTAAATATTGAATAAAATTAATCAATGACACTATGAAATAGATCAATTTATTTGTTGGAGGGAGGGAGGAGAAAAAAAATTGTAAGATGCAAATAGAGAAAATGCAAAATAAAAAAATTGATAGAGTGAGACGTGTCTAAATTTATGAACAGTTTTTATATAAATAAATACAGATTATTTGTGTTTTATATTCTTTTCAACTATATTTTATGTCTGACTACAATCTCTCCCCACCTTGCTATACACGAGTAAGAGCTGTCAATTGTGATGCCTAAAATAGAGGGGAAAAGAGCAATCGTAGAACCTAATAAATCGTCTGACGTTTTGTTTAAAAATGTTTAGTCCGTAGTGAAATTAGGAAGCAAAGAGTAAGACATGAAATAGGAATATTTATATTTTTAGTAATAGAAGAAGAATGTTTAAAAAAGAGGGTGGGATTTTGAGGAGGGGATGAATGAATTAGTACTAATGAAGTTGAAGAGGAAGAAGTATTACCGCATTAGCAGCAGTCTTGACGGTCTTCATGTCTTCTAAGGAGAAAGTGGCAGTAGCTATCTTCCTGGGCCAGAGCTCAACCCCAGCGCCACCGGTTAAGGCGGATTTGGGGTCACGAATCCACAAACACCTGAGGATGAACTCGAGGGCAAAGATGAAACAAAACCAGAGGGTAGCCAGGAGATTCCGGAAATTGATGAGGTTAGTTTTAGAGACAGAGGCAGAGGCAGAGGCGGCGATGGTAGGGAGGGCGTTTGGGTTGTTGAGTTTCCTGCAGCTGGCGAGAAGCATGGACATCAAGGAAATCCCATCCCCGAGGGCGTGATGGATTCGGAAAATAACGCACTTGTGGGCCTTAAGAAGATGGATTTCCCACAGGGGTTTCTCCATGCTAAGCCCATCGCTGTCTATGGATAATTCGGCCAGGTACTTGTTGATGGCCGATTCATCCTCCTCCTCCCTCTCGCCCACTGCTTCCTCTATTAAAAGCACGTGTCGATCGATGTCGATTTCGGTGGGCCGCCAGTGCTCCACTCCTCCTTCGTCTCTTACCATCAGACTGGTGAAGCGTGGGTGTTGTAGCATCGTAGAGTTCCGGACTTGTGATTTCACTACCTCCGCGTCGATGGGGTTCTTCAGCCCTACCACGCAGTGGATTACTTGTTTCATTCTTGCCTGCAGGAACAGCCTCCCCGCCGGGGTTACAGCTTCGTCCCTCCTCTCACCCATCATTCTGTCTCTACTCACACACGCTCTAGAGTCGCTCGTCTAGTCGTATGATATATCCCCCCACCTCCCCCCCTCTATTTTATATTTTTATTATTTCATTCCTACTTTAGTTAATACTATAATAAATGTGACCACACAATTTTAATTCCATATTTTAAATTTATATTACCAACTTGCAAGCCTTGGTTTGACTTTCAAGCTTTCTTTCCTTTCACTTTCACATACTCTGCTGACTGCTCACTTCTCATTCAAAATGGATTAATGTTCCTTGCAAAAGCAAAGCACATACTTGTGCTTTATTGCAAGCAACAGTGACACTCGGTATGTTATGTATTGGCCCCATACTATTGTGTATCGGTACACATTGGGTATACTTGTGCACTTCTCAATAATATTTTTTTAAGGTATTAGTTAGCTCTTCCACCGACCCCAATTAATTTGGGTAAAAGGTGTTGTTGATGTTGATGTTGTATTAGCTAGCTCTTTTTCTCCAAAAAATGACAGTTTTTAAGGTAAATTTAGGGATTTTTTTCATCCTTCTTTGTGAGATGTAAGATGCAAATTGTTGTTAATTTCTTTTATTATTTCCAGAAATCAAAATCATACTATTTTTCATTATTTCTATGCCCTTTGACCTTGTAATGTAATTCTTTATTTTTTGCATTTGCTGATATTACTACAATAAGGTTCTACTGCTCAAGGCTGTCAAGCAGCTGCTGCCTGCAGCCTTGGTTAATGACTAATAATGAGAGCTGAATAAGGGCAGCTCAGTTAGTCCATTGGTTAGAAGGGACTGGCTATAAATAGGGGACATCAGATTAGAGGGATTCATTATGTGAATTTGATAGCTTGTGTGTGTAAGGAGAAATTATTTGTAAAGGGGGCAGCCGGGAGGAGAGAGGGACTTCTCTCCTTTGTTCTGTACATTTTTGTTGTTCAACCAACAATATCCTTCATATCTTCTCTCTGTCTTCTGTTCTTTGGCTTCTAGCAGGCTTGATGTTTATGCTTTGCATAACAAAAGAGGAAATTTAGAAATATTTTGTTTATTATGTGGGATGCTTTTAAGATGTTTATGTAGGAACTTATAAACAAATGTTAAAGTCATCTCAGCAGCATCTCCATTATAATTTTTAAATGTTGCAGAAGTACAAAAAAATTCCACCACATATAAAGGGTTATAGAAAGATGAACTTCGTTGATCTGGAATGGATTACCACATTTTCCTTCTACCTCACTCAATTGTCAATTTCATAGCTTTCTAGTTTATGATAACTTTGATGGCTAGATCTAGTCTATACGACTTCGTAATTCAATTACTTTATAAATCTTTTGGATATTCCTGCTATTTATTATGCAGGTGAAAGATATGATGGATCTTGAATCAGTGCACGTGGAATATCTTGCTGATTCGTTATATAAGTTTACATTTATTTGTTGATTACTATTTATAGCGACAGTTTGTTTGAAAGTCAATTTAGGGGCAATTTTTTCTGCTAATGGTGAATACTTATGGAAATATTTTAATTATTCGGCCTAGTCTGGTCTCTTCTATGTTAAATTTCTACCAAGTTAATATTATCTTTGAAAGTCAGGGATGCATATCTTGGTGCCACATGCAATGTGTACTGGTCGGTGGATCTTGATGTGTGGTCGAATGCTTTGTCATTATAGGCCTATCCATCTTGAATATGTTAAAGTAGAAGTATAATAACTTTTAAATATTGTCATTTAAAATGGAATTACTTTTCTACAAACTTTTTTTCTATAAGCATTACTGTCTCATGGTTCGTGTTTATTTTTCTATACACAAAAAGCTTTGTCTGTAAGCTTAAATATGTATTTGCCATGTGTGTCTTCGTAATTGCATGTGTTGGATTTCCATCCATATTTAAATGGTTAAAGTAATGCTTTCACATTCGATTATTGTTGGGTTTAGTGTAAAATGAATGATACATGCCCAGAAATTTGCTCAAGACTTTACGCTGGTGACCAGCATGTGTTATGTGATGATTGGGTATATTAACTGTTTGATGTAAAACTTGATCACCACTTGATGCATGCTGATCATTTACATGCACATCAATAATGACTAGTGAAAAAATGGTGTGCAAGTTGTGGTGTGTAAATAGCGTAACTGTTAGTGTAATGTTTCAAACTCGTATTCAGTTGGTTATATATATATATATATATATATATATACCTTCCAAAAAAAACTTATAACCCTTAAGTTTAGACGGTAAACGCCATCTGATTCTGATAGTAACTGTTTTCTTTTCTGTGTTTGCATATATATTTGTTTCAGATGTTTCCTGTCTGATCAAACAAAGGCAGTTGGTCGCATTATTGAGAGCAGTTTGCAATGTGCACTTGATTTCTGGTCTTGCATTAGGTTGGTGCTTGGGATTCTTTCTGGTCTTGTATTACGGTTGGTGCTTGGGATTCTGGAAGTGATCCAGACGATTTGTAGGCAACTTCTCTAGAATTAATATATCCCAGGTAAACCTGGCAAAATTTCTAGAATCACTATACATCACTTATCTGGTACATTTATGCTTTAGAAAAAATTGAATGAAAATACTGTGTGTTGGTTGTTTGTTATTTTAAAAAGTTTTTGAGCATTTTGACTTTATATGGATATTAGAGTGATTATTCTTAACTGGCTTTGCAGCCATAGGAATGTCTACATGTAATGTATTGAAATATACATACTTCCCTTGATTCGAGAGTGCCTTCTCAATGTTCTCATTAGTTGTACGGTCTGATACCCTCAAAATAACCTAAGCTTTGGCAAAAGGTCTCTTGAAAACATCCACACATTAGATAAGATCATCCTATCTGGGATATGTTAGGTATGTTCTCAATAATTGTCTTAAACTTGCAGTAGAATGTATTGACCTGGGTCTCTTGAAAACATCCACACAGTAGAATGCAGTTTGAATTTATTCGCAGGTGAACATCAATAACATCAATGTAATCAACACCTTTAATCCAAGTTAATTGGAGTCGATGGTAGATGAAGTTAATAATAAATATGAGGAGATTAAAAAAAAGTGAAAGGAGAAGGGGAAGAGAAAAGAGAAATAAGATAAAAAAAGAAAAAAAGAAAAAAAAAGAAGGGAAAAAGAAAGAATGAGGAGATAAAGAGAAAAAAGACTAAAAAAGGATCACAGAGATAACAACAACTTTGCTGGTGCTTTCTATATTATTCAAATATCAGCAATGAGATGGGGTTCTATGCTGTATGAAATTTGCCAACTTTGACGATGAATTAGGGTATAATGCACAACTGAGGACTAGGAAGCCAGCTTTGCCTTGCTGTGTGGCTCTGTTAGTTTAGAAGGGCAATTGAATGTGTGGTAGAAGTGTCTCTGGGCGGTTTTGCCCGTTCATGGATGTTAGAAATATATTAATCGTCTGTATCTTTCATGAGGAAAAAGGACAAATAAATAAATAAATAATAGTGGTTGTATCTGTGTTTCCCATGGATACAATGTTACGATTACGATTTACTTTGTAAAAAGAAGAAAAGAGAAAATGTTTTTTGAGTGACAAATTTCTGTCCACTTCATATTTATTCATGATTCATTGGTTCGAGTTTTTTTTTAAATAGTTTTAAAAAATATATATAGAAGAGTAGTTCATTTCTGCTGACTGTTCAATTCTATTCAAAATGGATCAGTAAAACACATACATGTGCTTTACTGCATGCAACCGTAACACTCGCCTAACTAACTAACCTTTTGTTCTCAAGTGACGGCCACTTAATTTATTTCAAACAGCACAAATGAATATTTCTATTGTACCCCACTCTTTTGTTTGTTTGTTTGTTTTTCGTATACAGTATACTATTCAATCAATGTTTGTCACAATCGGAAAGAAACAAATGGACAAAAATAGTTACGTATCCAAGCTGGAGAATTTAATACGGAAGCTACTGCCATCTGCCGCCCTTAATTATGTTAGGATTTCTACATGGAAAATTTGATGGGACAAGAAGACGGTTGAGTATGCTTTTAAAATGTATGTATATAAATAGTAACATTTAATTTTTATGTTTAAATAATAATGAAACAACGTGAACAAAAGATATGCAGCAACAAATAATAATAAGAAAGTGACGCTGTTCTTGCCAGAAAGTGACGCAAGCTTAAGGAGCCATCCGATCGCCATGGCTCACTAACATCATACTCCTGTTATTTTCTTGATCAAACACTAGAAACATAAAAATCAGAGGAGTGCACATTCCCACTATTTGTGAAAATGGGCCACCCAGTCCGGCCCAACACCACTGATATGCTGGCCTATTAATCCCTCGGATTGGGTCAAACTGGCCTCTTTTGTATTAATTTATATGATTGGATATGAAAAATAAATTAGGGAAATGCTATTTCTACTCCTCTTTTTTACTTATACACTCCCCTTCCTACTTTTTCCCCGTACTACCCAAATAAGCACACTCCCCTTGTCTCTCTCGTCATGTAACCCTCTTTTGGAAAATAAATTGCACTCCCATACTTATATAACCCTTTTCTAAAAACAAAAAAATACCCCCATTTTATATATGCTCTTAAGCTCATCGTTTGAAATTTCATGCTGACAATAAATTCAACAATCACACAATATTGTCAAAGGAAGACAAAATTAAAAAGAATAGGATAAGCATACGACGAAACAGAGTGAAGTCTAAAGCATGCAAGATCCAAGTCTCGGGGGAATTCTCCATTGTTGATGAAAATGGTCTCTGCTTTCCAAAAGACACGAGCGAGTGAGTTTTATAGGGTGAGTGTGCTTTATAGGATAACTAGCTTTAGTGTGGGGTATTAAACTCACTTTTATAATTTATATGAGTAATTTTATATTATTTTAAATTCTTAATATATTATTAATTATTTAGCTTAAATTTTAATAAATATATATTGATTAATATGTAAATAAAAATTTAAATATATTTTTATATACACATATATTTCAAAAATTTGTTATTATTGAAATGTTGTCTTAGATAAATTTTCTTTTTATTTCTATCAAAATGTATCACATCACATGTCACTTTTAAACACATATTTAATTGTTAGTTTTTATTTTTATTTTTTTCTATTTAATTCTTCTTTAATCAGATTGATATTTTTAACTACTACAATTTTATCAAATTAGTTTTAATAACTATTATAATTGTTTTAGTTAACATATTTTCTTCTGTACTTTTAATTTAATTTATTTTCCATTTTAGAACAAATATTTTTTTTTACACTAAACAATTATTGTGCAAACTTAATTTTCATGACAAAGTTCCCTTTTAAACATCTTGGTCCATCTTAATAATTGAAAATGTAAAAATTAGAAAATAATATCAACAATAAAACTTAAAATTTTACATATCTAATTAGAAAACAGATGTTAAAAAAATAAGTGAGTGAAAAAAGATAGAAGTTTACTTAAAATAATTAAGATTAATGTCAAAATAATTACTAAGTTTATTAAGTCATATACCTTTTTTTTATTAGATACAAACAAAATGATATAATTAATTAGAAAAGTGAAAATATATGACTTATCCACTCACACATATAATATATAAATATAAATATTATTTAATAAAAAATATATTGAATATATGTTTTTGAACCAATCTATCAATAATTTAATATTTAATAGAATTATTAAGAGAATAATTAAATCAATTTAAAAGAATAAGATTTCTAATGGAGACTCTTGTTCAGATGGACTTCCTCTGTAAAAGATAGATATTACTCTTCCTGACTAATCTAGGAAACTAACATACCTAAAATATCATACAAAATAAATTTTACTTTGACAAATGAGATGTAACAAGTGTAAGGCTCTGGTAGAATAAACTATCAGAACAATCATCACATATTGAAACTGCTACTTTAAGAACCTAAAGCCATCATGAAAATTGAACTAGGCAACTACTACAGACTCTCATCAAATCCTACAGATTCTATGGAGTCTGGGGTGTAGGGCGTAGGGTGTAGGGTGTAGGGCGTAAGGTGTAGTATGCAGGCTGTAGGGTGTAGGGTTTGGGGTTTGGGGTTTGGGGTTAGGGTTTAGGGGGTAGGGTTTAGGGGGTAGG
>QARZ01000294.1:158173-178043 GCA_013407115.1 Glycine latifolia | reverse complement strand
CCCCCCCTCTTGGTTAAGTGTGAAGTATTCATATCATTTTCAAGAATTTGGAAGGGACCAATAAAACGAGGTGTGAGTTTTCGGGATTTCAAAGCTCGACCAACCCTGGTCCACGGAGTGACTTTCAGGAATACATGATCACCAACCTCAAATTCTAGGTCTTTCCTTCTCTTATCCTAGTAACTCTTCTGCCTACTCTGAGTAGTCGTCATTCTCTCTTGGATCAACTTGACTTTCTCAGTGGTTTGTTGTACCACTTCAGGTCCTAAAATGAGGCTCTCTCCAGGTTCTAGCCAACACAAGGGTGTCCTACACCTCCTACCATACAGAGCATCGTAGGGAGCCATGCCAATAGTAGAATGAAAACTATTATTATAGGTAAACTCTATCAATGGCAGAAAACTCTCCCAACTACCCTTTTGTTCTAACACACACGCCCTCAAAAGGTCCTCTAGAGACTGAATGGTCTGTTCAGTTTGACCATCAGTTTGAGGGTGATACGTTGAACTTAGTCTAAGCTTGGTTCCCAACACTTTGTTTAGATTCTCCCAAAATCTAGAGGTGAATCTAGGATCTCTGTCAGATACTATGCTAGACGGCACACCATGTAACCTAACGATCTCACTAATATACAGGGAGGTCAACTTTTCTAAGGAAAACCTGATATTGATGGGGATAAAGTGAGCAAATTTGGTCAATCTGTCAACAATAACCCAGATAGAATCTAAACCTCTCGGGGTTCTAGGTAGTCCTACAACAAAGTCCATGGAAATACTGTCCCACTTCCACTGGGGTATTTTTAAGGGTTGCAACTTCCCTGAGGGTCTCTGATGTTCTATCTTAGCCTTCTGACAGACTAAACATGCATACACAAACTCACTAACCTCTTTCTTCATGTTTGGCCACCAAAACATTGTCTTGAGATCTTGGTACATCTTGGTTTGATTTGTGATACGCTCCAAACTCTAATTTTTAAATTTTATTTTAAAGGGGCAAGAAGAACCAATTCACCCCTCTTCTTGGTCTGTGTGCTACTCATATTGTTTTCAACATCAGCCGAAAATGGACATTCATCAGTGGAAATAATACTTATTTGGTCTCCTTCAAAGAACATTAGTTATTGATGTAAAGTAGACGGTACACACTAGCTTGAATGAATCCAATCTCTCCCAAACAACACAAAATAAGTTATTCTAGCATCTATGATGTAGAATGCTAAGTACATAGTTTTAGGTCCAACCGTGATTTCGATTACCAAAATCCCTAATGTTGGAGTAGCTAATCCAGTAAAATTGGTCATCTTCATATTTTTAGGAATTAGTTACTCTAGTCTTCTTCAGTGTGGTCAATGACACAATATTCAAAATGGATCCTCCATCCACAAACACTCTTGACAAGGTTTTACCATTTATTTGGGATTTAACATACAAAGGCTTCAAGTGCTTAGTCATTTCAAGTGTAGGATGATCAAAAGTGATGTCAATTTTCTTATCAACCTCTACTTCTCCGATAGTGGCCCATTCAGTTACCTTAGAATATACATCTCCATCTAAGCTTTGATGTTGACTAGGACTAGCCCAAAACTCACTAGGTATCAAGCTTATAGCATCAACCTTTGCACCTAACAAGTTGTCATCATTCAACCATGCCTCCAACAATGAGCCTTCTATCTGTTTCAGCTTCTGTTATGTTGGATCTTATAAAGCCACACTTTCTTCCCCTTTATCTTTTGGAGCCTGTTCGATTTTCTTGCATCCCTCCTTACTTTGGCTTGCATCCATCATTTTAGCTAGAGTATGATTGGCCAAATCAGCTGAAATAATTGTTGTTTCTATTGTGGCTAATGGATGCTTGTTGAAAGCTTGGTCCAATGCACGAGCTACTTGACCCACTGAGGTTTCTCCTTGCCCAATAGCTTTTAGATTTGAAATCATGGCTAGGGTATGCTTCATTTTGTTCCAAACCTTGGCCCTTTGTAGCCTTCTTTTTTTAGTATAAGTTAATCCTCCAGGTTGCTGGTTGATTTTGTTTTGGACTATCTTCTAATTTAAGCACCATTGCCGTATATCTATCTTTGTAGATGGCTTAATCATTCTGGATGGGCTCATTCCTTACTGTCAATAGTGATACACAAAGTTCTCATCCCATTCTAAACGTTGAATTCAGCCACCCTTCTTTTGCTTTGTGGGATTGGGCTATCATCAATCTTTGTCACTTGAGCGACTTCTATTTCACCATGGATTTGTTGTCTCAATTTCTTGAACTTCAAGGCCTCTTCCTTTCTCCTTGTAGCTTGTCGCATATGTTAGATACAGGTGGAGCTTGAAGAGGATCAAGATGTTGATGCTCTTTGTCTTAGATGAGTTTTAGCTTTTACATGCCATTCAATTGAAGGCATACGTAACTTTGGATGTATAAGAGTTTCATCCTATGATGCAGTGCATTGCATAAACATCATTCATTGGCTTGCATTCATGGTTTTCTTAAAAGCACATTTCTTGTGAAAAAGCTTTAAGTTTTCATGATTGCATAAAAAGCCAAGTGCTCAGGGTTTAAGTTTTGAGAAAACCAATTTCGCACTACCTTAATTGATTACCACAATATGGTAATCTATTACTTGAGCCATGAAGAACAAAATAATCAATTATAGGTATTAAGTAATGGATTACGTTGTGCAAACACAAAATAAGTCCTAACTGTGTTAATTGATTACCATTAATCAGTAATCAATTACTGAGCACATTTTTGACACAAGAATCCCTGTAGTAATAGATTACATGGCATATTAATTGATTACTTTATTCATGTATTTTTCCAGAAAGCTTAAGAACACTTTAATCGATTAAATATGACATTAATTACACAAGTATAAATAATTGATTACATTGATGATTTAACCGATTACATTCAGTTACAATAGTTTTTTTTATAAAAAGTTGTTGGGTCTTTTGAAAAGAACAGATCATTACATTGCGAAATTTTTATAGATTTTCAAAAGCCTTTTGAAGTGAGAAGAGATACTCTTAGTCACAAAGCTAGGGTTCTTTAGAGGAAAGAGTAGAGAAGGGTTTCTTTATGTCTTGATCACTAGGAGTCTAAAGGGTATTAGATTTTTTATCTTAATCTAGGGTTGATTAAGGGTGATTGTTGTAAGCTTGTAAGAACAAAATTTTGTGAATAGTGGAACTCTAACTAAGTTTGGCTAGAAGAAACTGGATGTAGCTTTTCATGTTGAGAAGTGAACCAGTATAAGTTATTGTGTTGATTACTTTCTCTATTATCTTCTTACTATCTTAATCTGTGATTCTTTGGTGAAATCTTTATTACTCAACAAGCGTAAGGTTTTGTAATTGTTTTCTTAAGCTGAGTGGTTTGATTGGTTGAAGCATTCTTGGTTTAATTGTGATATGATCTTATTACTCTGATTCTTTTAAGTTTTTCTTAAAAGGCCAAGTTTGAACAAATTCACCCTCCTCTTGGTTATTGTGTGTGTTCATACTATTTTCAATTGGTATCAGTCTTGAGTGTTATTCAAGATCACTATCTTTTTTAAAGAAAATGAATACCACACAAATTACCTTCAAAGAGGGTTGTAGATATTAAAGGAAGCTGCAAGGAGAATGCATCAAGGATTGAAGGCTTGATGGTGTTTTAGCTTTTTAAATGCCCAATCATTTGATGGCATTTGTAATTTGTCTTAATGGGTCAAGTAAATTTCCTTGTGATCATTCATTAGCATGTGCATTCTCATGATCATACATACATGGTTTTCAATCTTAAAAGAAGTCAAATGGTTTTATAAGAAATGAAGTTCTCAATGGCTAAGGTTTTAAAAAAGTAAAACTTACTACTTTAATCGATTACACAAGCAGTATAATCGATTAAAGACATTCATATGATTCTGGAAAAGCCTTGAAGAATAGTTTAATCAATTACAGGCTTCTTGTAATCGATTACACAGTGTTTTATGAAAAACCATGCATCACTGGAATAATCGATTATCTCACTATGTAATCGATTATCTTAATTCGTTTGTATTGATGTTGTTCTGGTTTAATTGATTATTTTGTTCATGAAACCATTTCCAGAAAGCTGAAAAATCGTTTAATCAATTATCTAGTATTTTAATCGATTACATATGGCAATTTAATCGATTACACTAGTGGATTAATCAATTATTGTCAGTTAATTCTGTTTTATAAAAAGCTGTTTGGGTCTGCTATCTATATATACACATTGAACGAATTGTTCTATATACATGAGTGATATACCCAAGAGTTAAAAAGCTTTCTGAGAGTTTCAAAGTCTGATTTGCTGAGTGAAAAATCATTTCTTGTAAGGATCAAGAATTCTGAGTTTTGTTGAGAAAATGCGTTAAAGAAAAGAAGGTTTTCAAGATAGTGCTTCTAAGCTATAGATTTCTTACAACCTGGAGTGTGTGGTAATCTCATTTCATTTCATTCATTCATACATGAAAGATCATAGGTTGTGTTTATCTTGAACCTATCTTCTTAGATGTTCTAACATTTTCTGTTGTATTGTGATATATCATTGTTTTCTTTTCAAGCAACTAGAGTAGGGTTCTCTAGGTTTGAGATTCTAAGTAGGGTTCTCAGCATCTTGGTGATTAGTAATTACTCTAACCTAGTGTGGGTTGGAAGCAACTGGATGTAGCCCCCATGGTTGAGAGGTGAACCAGTATAATTGCATTGTCTCTTGTTTAAATTTTGTATGTTTCATTACATGTCTTTGTGAAATCAAGAGTTATTATCAAAGAAACATTTTCTGTCATTTCTTTCATATAAATGGTTGATCTTGGGTGAAGAAAGATTTATGGATTTGAAAAGGTGAACTAGTGATACAATCCAAAGTTTTTTAATTCCGCAATTTGTTCAGAAAGTTTTAAATATCCAGTTTGAACCAATTCACCCCCCCCTCTTGGTTCATTTGCAGTGTATTCATTGTATTTTCAAAGGTGTCTTCCTCAATCGTCCTCTGATGTTTAAAGGAGAGCATTTAAGTTTTTGGAAAAACAAAATGCAGATATTCATCCAATCAAATGACCCTAGTGCATGGAATGCCATAGAAAAAGGTCTTTTGGTTCCTGTGAAAACTATTGGTAATGATGTGATTCCCAAAGAATGGGATAAGATGACAGATGCAGAAAAAAGAGTTGTTCAATATGATTTTAAAGCTAAGAACATGATTACTTCTGCACTTCTTTGGATGAATTCTTTAGAACTGTTAGGTGTAAAAGTGCAAAGGAGACATGGGAGATGTTGGAAATCACTCATGAAGGGATAGATGAAGTCAGAAAATCAAGGAAGCATGCCTTGATTCATGAGTATGAGATGTTCAAGATGAACACCATAGAAACCATATCTTAGCTCCAAACAAGATTTACTCATATTGTAAATCATATTTTGGTCTTGGGAAGATATTTGATGCTGAAGAGTTAAACATCAAAATCTTGAAGTGTCTAACAAGACCATGGCAACCAGAGGTGACAACAATCAAGGAATCAAATGATCTTTCCAAGATGTCCATGGTTGCACTATTTGATAAGCTTATTGAGTATGAATTAGAAATGTCTTAACTAACACATGCAGAAGATACATACAAGAAACAAAAGAGTATAGCCTTGAAAGTTGCATCCTCTAATGTGGAAAAAGAAGAAGACTCAAGTGAAGATGAAGGTAATGAACACTTGAACCTAATAGTCAAAAGATTCAGCAAGTTCATGAAGAACAAAAAGAACAAGAAGTTCTCAAAGTTCAACAAAAGAAATGACAACAACAACAACAACACCAACTTTACCTGCTTCGAATGTGGTAAGCAAGGCCACATTAAATTTGAATGTCCTATATCTTGAAGAAGCAGTTATGAAAACAATATGAACACCCATAACTAACCAAGAGGGGGGTGAATTGGTTAAAACATGGTCTTTAAAAAATTCTTTAAAACAAGCAGCGGATTTAGGGTCGTATCACAAGGACACCCTTTTTGAAAAAGACTTTCAGTCAACCAAGAATCACCATTCACAAAAAGCAATAATAGAAAATGTTTTTTTTTATAAAAGATTATCAAAAAGACTAGCAATCAATGACAGAAATATGAGATCAAGAGAAAGTAATCAAAACAAAGAACTATACTGGTTCACCCTTCAATAAGAGTATCTACATCTAGTTTCTTTTAACCAAACCTTGACTAAAGTTCCACTATCAACAGAAATATGTTCTTTACAAGCTTACAAAAGATCACCCTTTATCAACCCTCGATAAAGAACTAAAATCTAAACACCCTCTAGACTTCCAATGATCAAGACATAGAGAGACCCTTCTCTATTCTTCCTCCTAGAGAACCCTACTCTAGAAAAGCTTAAAGAACCTTTTTGTAATAGCAACTAAACAAGCTGAAACGTAAAAACAAATTACAACCAGAGTTTAGAGGAGAGATACAACCTTATGATCCAAAGAATGCAAATGCAAATGTTTACCAATCTGGAATCAGGTTGAAAGAAAGCAAGTTTCAGACCAAGCTCTCCAAGAAACTCCTTTGAAATCTTGTCCAAAAAGCATTCTATCAATGATGCATTAAGATCTTGAATAATGAGACAAGAGCTTTGTTACTCAGTGTGTTTTCTCTTAATACATAAGTCTTTTTCTATACAATGAAAATCTCAAATTGTAGTGATGTATGTCAAAACAAAAGACCCAACAACTTTATATAGAAAACTATTGTAACTTAATGCAATCGATTAATTCGTCCATGTAATCGATTATTTATACTTATGTAATTGAATAATTACTCATTTAATCGATTGAATTGTTCTTGAGCTTTACGGAAAAGATATATGAACAAAGTAATCGATTAATCCGTCATGCAATTGATTAACACATGGATTTCCTTTTCAACAACGTGCTTAGTAATCGATTACTGATTAATGGTAATCGATTAATCCAGGCAGGACTTGTTCTGTGTTTGTACTGAGTAATCGATTACTTAATGCCTGTAATCAATTATTTTGTTCTTCATGGCTTAAGTAATAGATTACCAGATTGTGGTAATCGATTAAGGCAATGAAAAATTGGTTTTCCCAAAAACTTAAACCATGAGCACTTGGCTTTCATGCAATCATGAAAACTTAAAGCTTTTTCACAAAACATGTGCTTTTATAAAACCATGAATGCAAGCCAATGAATGATGTTTATGCAATGCAATGGATCATAGGATGAAACTCTCATACATCCAAAGATTACAAATGCCTTCAATTGAATGGCATGTAAAAGCTAAAACTCATCCAAGCAAAGAGCATCAGCATAAATCTTGATCCTCTTCAAGCTCCCCCTGTATCTAACAATCTCCCCCTTTTGGGCTTTGTTCATGCCAAACTTCAATTGAACATGTTGAACCTTGGTGTTCTTTAAAGGAGTTGATTTTCAGGAGTTTATGCTTGATATCTGAAAATAAAATCAGCTTCTTGCCAAGAACAAATGTCAAATATATTTTCCATAAACAATTTTCATTCATAGATATTTATATGCTCTCCCTATCTTATGTAATTGTACATTGGTTAAGATAATGAGCAATGTGTATCCATTTATATCTTTGTTGGTTTACTCAAGTATAACACATATGTTGCATTTTTCTCCCTTCAATATGTTCCTCATTTTTCTCCTTTTTCTCCCCCTTTTGGCTTATCAAAGACAAAAAAAAATCTACTTATACATGAGATAAGCAAGGAAGATATAATCACCATAAAAGGGAATTTTATTCATTAATCATATTGTAGTGCAGAACAAGAGACATGAAATAAAAGTAACAAGGATAATAGCTGAGAAATAAAAAAAAAAACAGAAACAACACATCCACAAGCACGCAATTACTTTCACCAAACTAGAGTTTGTCAAAATCTTTAAGAGCCATCCTAGTCTCTATGTTTTCTAGCCTAGAAGTAATTTCTTCTATGAAGGAATTTGTCTCAACTCTATGCTCATGATGCAAAGCGAGCATAACATCCATCTTTTGAATCATTAAGGATTTAAAAGATGTCCATTGCTATTATGCATGACCAGCTTCAACATCTTCTTCCTCTTCAGTTTCTTCACCTCCATCAGCTCCCTCTTGTGGAGCTTGTTCTCTAGCCATTAGCCACCCATTAGGGGTCTTTATCAAGCCCAGCTTATTGAGTTGATTTCCAGTGATGAGGTTGGTGATGTTTATAGTGTTGTCCACAATCTCATTAGAAACATCAATCTTAAAATGGTCAATAAACCTTGAGATTAAAACAACATATGGGAATTGATAGTTGATTAACCTTGTAGACTTCAGCATAGTCTCCACAATGACAAGAACCCAGTTAATCTAAATTGCAGTCTTCATGCCATGCACTAGTTGCAAATCATCATCTGTGATTTGTGCATGATTAGTGGACCTAGGGGTGAGAACATAGGTGATTATGTAATGCATAATGAAATCACCAATAATTAGTAGAAAAGATTCATGCATATAAATATCAAAAGAAATACATAAGGGTACGAAGATTACATCCAATCCTTTAAAGAAACTAGCCAATCATTGTGTAAAGCATAAGATCAACTGAAGACATGATGAAAGAAGCGATCCCTAATCCTTTCCGGTAGATTTTCCTCACCTATTTCTCTATTCTCTCACCTCTCTCTACATCTCAAAGTTGTTCCTCATGTTCTATTTTCGTTTTCAGTTCCCTTTCTCCTTCCTTGCATGGCCTTTTATAGGAAAAAGTGGAGCTGGTCAGGCAAACTCACCCAAGCGAGTGATTTACTCATGATTTACTCACACAGGCGAGTTGAGGCTTAATGCTGAAGAAATGTTAACTCACCCAAGCGAGCTAATTGCTAGCCTAGGCAAATTTGGCTTCCAGAAAATTCTTATTTTGACCTTTTGCCCTCTCTTCTTGTCTTGGTTGTTTTGTATGCCACGAATACCTATCAAAACATCAAAATTGAATGGATGAATCTTCCAAATGTAAACAACATCATTTATATATGTACAAATATAAAACAACTAGGATTAGGGCCAGTTTATAAGCGAATTAACTGAAATCAAAGGATAAGTGCCCGCATTATAATCCTAAAAATAACTAAAATATGGCTCTTATCAACTACCCCCAACCTAGAATCTTGTTTGTCCTCAAGCAATGTAATATAAAAACAACGACTACTAGAAGTATAAAGGAAAATATTATGAACGTGTTTTGTAAAGAATCAACTTTTAATGTGACCAGAACAACATTTCAAATAATCAACAATGAGAAATGAGGTCACAAAAGGATGGAATTCGTAAAACCAAATGAGATTAACATAAATCCACATGTCATTTCTAAAGAACATAAGAGAAAACACTTGATTTCATTGAAACAGAGGAAAACCTCTTAAAGGTGTTTAATTCTCCCACAGGTAAGTGTTTCTTCTCAATTCCAACACTGATATGTCATAGATCAATTTTGCAGTTCATTTCCTATCAAATCAAAGCACATATTTATCATGCATCTTTAGGACTTTCAGGGTTGGGCCTGACTTTGAAGGAAATCTTGGTTTTTCTGGATATTCAAAGTTACCCTAAGAACAGGAGAGCAATCAAAGATAAAACAAGCTATTATCATTTCCTATTTCTTTTCTTTTCTACCAAGTCATCAATGTTTCTTATACCAACTTCCCTAATCACCCAACTTATAGAATTTACAATACTCTGTACAATTTAGAACATATTTCTTCTATTATTTTTTTACAAGAAATGTGTTTCCCTTTTTCTTTCTTTTCTTTTCTATAGCTTTAGCCACATTTACAACAAAGTATTTTCATTACTTTAGCCACCCAAATGGTAGAAGTTCCAACAAAATCCCTTTATCTCTCCTAACTTAAGGTAAGGTAAGAAATTCTTATCCTTGGTTAGTGTTTCAAAAAAAATCATAACTGTTTTGGCTCAAAAGGACTAGCAAATGGTAACTCATTGTATATTGGGATAACTTTTTGGCCAATGACTTAAAAAATGTATAAGAAAGACAGAAGGCCTAAATCATATCCATGCATCATATGTTATGACAATTAGAAATTTATGCAAAATAAACTATAGAAAATATCAGTGAGGACACTCAATGCAATTTCTGTGGGTACACACAGTCACTAAAGCTTAAGGTTTGTTTCCATGTTCAAATCAAATCAGTGTTTTGAAAGCTTGTTCTTTATCAACTACATGTAAAAACATCTGCCTTTCTTTTGGTATTTGGAAAACCATTCATTATTTTTCATTCTCAAAGTTTCCAAAAATAATTTTATTGTGTTCTGATCCAATTTCAAAAGCAATTTTCAAAAACACTTATCTATTGATTCTTTCTAAAACATGTTATGTTTTCAGAAAAATTTGTCTTTTAGGTCCCAAAAAAGATTTATACATATTCCATAATTTTGTTTAATAAAGCAAAATATACGTCATCAAAGTGTGTACTTCCAAAAAGAGAAACATCTGTGTACACCATCAAAGTGTGCAATACCAAGAAGAATCATAAATGCACGCAACTATTCAAGCAAAAATTTAACATAGTAAATAAGGAAATAAAGAACTAAATCTTAAAGACAAAGAGGTAGAGAAACATAAAGACAATGTCACAAATTTTGAAGATCAATGAGAAAATCAGCAAGATCATGGATCATATCTTCATCATCATCTACTTTTTCTCCTTTATTTACAGCTCGTTGATCAGCTGCAGGGCCTTGGTTAGCCGCAGGACCTGCTTCCTCCTAAAAAATAGGGCTGTCTCCAGGCCATGCAACATTAGTCCTAAATTAGTCAGGGGTAGGCCAAGGAAATGGATTTGGATCCTGGCACTGTTGGTGCAATGTATAGTTATAAAAGCTTTCATTTAGCTGCATTTGTCCCCTGTAGTTAGCGGCTTATTGATCAGCCATCTGATGCATATAGGTGTGCATCTGGAGTTCCATTCTCTAGAGTTGAGCTGAGAAGGACTCTAATGATGGTGGCTCTTGTGGTGGTTGCTGAACCTGTCTGGATGTGCAATATTTCTCAATAAAAGACCTGTTGATGGGAGGTCGAATGGCTTTAGATGGTAATACTTGCACTCCATAAAACTTACATAAGTCTGTTATCAAAGCTGGAAATCCGAGTGCTTTGTTTGACTTCTCTGGGTTTAGACGGTCTCTAGGAGGCTCTGTAGTGACAAACTGATAAAGGGCGTCTGATATCAGCTGGGCCATATTAACACTGATCTTTTTTATGCAACTATAAACTAGCTGACATTTTGGCATAGTCGGATCAGAGTTATGATCACTTGGAAGGACATTACTGAGGAGAAAAGTCATCCAAATTTGAGTCAGAGTGGTCATATTGGTTCTCATTAGTCTTACATGTTTCCCTGCAATGTTACAAGCAAATTCACATTCTAGGGAGCAAAGTAATTGAGCTGTAGCCTCTTTATCAAAACCTGAAATGATGTTTCGCCTAGTAGCGTATTCGTATAGTTGTCCCTCTTCCAAGATCAATGGATTCCCTAGAAACTGATTAATTGCATCAGTATCATAGGGGATCCACTGGCCTCGCACATGAGAACGTTTATCAAGAACTCCTTCTTCAGTAGGCCAAGCATTAGCATAAAACTCCAAGACAACTTCAGGGTCGAATTTGTGCATTGGTTATGCAAGTTGTCTCCAGCTTCTCCTAGTGAGCTCTTCTGTGAACTTTGGATATTCGCCTTCAGCTAATTGAACTCTTCTTTCTTTGAGGAATGACCAATCTTTAATCAATTCAAAGCGGCGATTGTGTTCCTCACTGCGAAACCTCTAAGCATTAAAGAGAAAGTCTGCGGGAGGTGTTATGCTTGAACCTTCTCTTGTAGTCGTATTCCTAGCCCTTTTGTTGTAAGTTTCTTTGGAGCCATATGTAAAAATCTCAATACTAAACTGAAATTAGTATGACAAGCCATTTCTAACAAATACCAATATACCTTTTTAATCTTCCAAATCATACCAATATACCATTTAAGGTTCAGCTTGCAATATATTAAAAAATTTAACCATTTCAATGTGCATTACAATTTCAGCCTTCAACAAACAATTCATGTGTTATGTAGTGTCAATAAATCAGCCAATCTGAGCAATTTTAAACATGCTACTTCAAGGTTTAGTTCAAACAAATGTAAGATTTGTGAATAATAACTTAGGCACTTTAGACTTTTAAGAAAATTTTTGGCATTTCAATGATTAACTTATAGTCATGCAAACAAGTATTTTCTCATGAACTATGTGAGCTTAGCATTCGTACAAGCTGTCTAAACAAATTTTAGGAAGTGAAATTCATGCCTATTTAAGGAATACAAACATGCTGGTCATTGAGGCATTTCATCAAACAGCTTGTGTGCACATGAATTAGTGTGTATAAATGAAGGAGGATGTACATAGAAGCTTTATAGAATTCAAGGCACAACATTTGGGAGAAGGAGAAAGAGCATTACAGACCAATCACATATTTGAGCAGTATATATCAATTCGTGGCTAATTTACCTACTATTTTGAAGTTTAAAAAAAAACTATAACTTACACAATCATAATTTACAAGAAAGCTAAATGGAACTTGTGTGAATAAGTTCAAGTGGTGTGGAATACTTATGTGAATTTCTGGGAATGGGAGATGGCCTAGGCGAATTTGGAGAAGAAGGTGAAGTGAAGAACTTGAAATGGGAAAGCAAAATGGAAGAAATTTTAAAATGAATTTCACCCCTCTGTTTAATTATTTCTGCAGACATTCATTCGCCCAAGCGAGTGAGTTACTCGCCCAGGCAAGTTAATGCACTTTTTTTCTTTTTTTTTAAGTAGAAAAGAATTTTTAATATTACTAAATTATATTAAAAATGTAGTTTCATATTAATCTATGGTCATGTTTAACTATAATTAACCTATAACTCAAACATATAATTATAAGTATAATGTTTAAATAAAACTTAAATATTTAAGTAAAGCAAATATAAATGTACCACACAAGATATAAAACACAAATACCAGAGAAGAAAGGTTTAGAATATACTCGGTTGCCTCCTAGAGGTGCTTCTTTAACATCTTGTTAGCTAGACTCCTTTGTTGTTGCTCAAACTTCTTGCAATTGGACCACAATGGTGAGTCTCTAAACCTCACCACCCAAGTAGTGTTTGATTCTGCTTCCATTTACAGTCCATGTCATCTTTGTGGTTGGATCTTCTTGTATTACAGCTCCATGTGGCATGACTTCATTGATGATGAATGGTCCATACCACTTAGATTTCAGCTTACCTGGGAACAATCTCAATCTAGAGTTAAATAACAAAACCTGTTGACTAGGCTGAAAATTCTTTTTCAAAAGCTTTTTATCATGATAAATTTTAACTCGTTGCTTATAAAGCTTAGAATTTTCATAAGCTTGAAACCTCAATTCCTCCAATTCATGAAGTTGGAGCTTCATGTGTTCACCAGCTGCATTTGGATCAAAATTCAAAAATTTTAATGCCCAGTAAGCTTTGTGTTCTAACTCAATAGGTAAATGACAAGATTTGCCATAGACCAATTGGAAGGGAGTGAGTCCTGTTGGAGCATTATATGTTGTCCTGTATGCCCATAGAGCTTCATCTAACTTTTAAGATTAATCCTTCCTTGATTGAGCAACTGTTTTCTCCAAAATTTTCTTGATTTCCCTGTTAGAAACTTCAGCTTGCCCATTGGTCTGGGGATGGTAAGGTGAGGCTACCTTATGTTTGACACTATAGTATTGGAGAACTTTCTTGAGTTGGACATTACATAAATGAGATCCTCCATTACTTATCAACACCATTGGTGTGCCAAACCTTGAAAAAATGTTTTTCTTTAGAAAGCGAATGACGGTCTTTGCATCTACATGTTGTATAGCTATCGCTTCCACCCATTTAGTTACATAGTCCACAACCAATAAAATATATTCATTTGAGTAAGATAATGGAAATGGACCAATGAAATCTATCCCCCAGCAGTCAAAAGCTTCAACCTCCAGAATATTTTGCAGTGGCATTTCATTTCTTTTGGAGATTCCACCTATTCGCTGGCAGTTCTCACATTTCTGAACATATTCATATGCATCCTTACACAGAGTAGGCTAATAGAAACCTGATTGGAGGACCTTGACAGTAATCCTCTCTCCATTGTAATGGCCTCCATAAAGTGAACTATGGCAATGCCACAGTATGTTTCTTGCCTCCCCCTGAGTTACACACCTTCTCAAGAGATTATCTGCTCCAATTTTGAAGAGGTAAGGATCATTCCACACAAAGTATTTAGCGTCCCTGAAAAAAAATTTTCTCTGATGCCAAGTGTAATCATCAGGAATTGCACCAGCTGCTTTGAAATTTGTCATCTTAGCAAACCATGGCCTTTCTGAAATATTGAATAGCTTTTCAACAAGTAATTCCTCTCGAATATCAGGACCTTGTATGGTTACCTCATCAATGGTAAGTCTGGAAAGATGATCAGCTACATGATTCTCGCTTCCCTTTTTATCCTTGATTTCTAAATCAAATTCTTGCAAAAGTAGAATCCAACAGATAAGTCTGGGTTTAGAATCAGCTTTCACTAGCAAATATTTTATAGTAGCATGATCAATAAAAACTACAACCATAGATCCTATCAAATAAGATCTAAATTTTTCCAAAGCATACACTACCGCAAGCAATTCTTTCTCAGTTGTTGCATAATTAATTTGAGCTTCACTTAAAACTTTGCTTGCATAATGTATAACATGGAAAACTTTATTTTTCCTTTGACCCAAAACTACTCCTACAGCATAATCACTTGCATCACACATTATTTCAAAATCAAGTGTCCAATTTGGTGTAGTGATTATGGATGCAGAGATCAATTTTTGTTTCAAAGTATCAAAAGCTTTTAAACAGAAATCATCAAAATGAAAGGAAACTTCTTTGTTAAGAGATTGCTCAAGGGTTTGGCAATCTTAGAAAAATCCTTGATGAAACGCCTGTAAAATCCAGCATGTCCCAAAAAGCTTCTAATGCCTTTGACATTTGTTGGTGGAGGCAATTTTTTGATGACGTCCACTTTGGCTTTGTTAACCTTAATGCCATGAACAAAGATCTTGTGCCCCCATACAATACCTTCAGTTACCATAAAATGGCATTTCTCCAAGTTTAGCACAAGATTTGTTTCAACGCATCGCTTTAAAACAGTGTCAAGATTAAAGAGACATAAATCAAAAGAAGAGCCAAAAATAGAGAAATCATCCATGAATAGTTCAATGCTCTTTTCAACAAGATCAGAGAAAATACCAAGCATGCATCACTGAAATGTAGCAGGTGCATTACAAAGACCAAAAGGCATCTTCTTGTAAGCAAAAACACCAAAGGGACAGGTAAAAGCTATTTTCTCTTGGTCTTCAGGATTAACATTGATTTGATTATATCATGAATAACCATTAAGAAAACAATATAATTGTTGTCCTGCTAGTCTCTCTAGCATTTGGTCCATGAAAGGTAATGGAAAATGATCCTTTCTGGTGGCTGTATTGAGCTTCCTATAATCAATACATATTCTCTAACTCGTAACATTATGAGTTGGAATAAGCTCATTTTTATCATTTTTAACAAAAGTTATACCACCTTTCTTTGGAACTACCTGTATAAGGCTTATCCACTGGCTATCTGAGATGGGATATATCATTCCAGCCTCCAGTAACTTGACTACATCCTTTCTAACAACTTCTTTTATGGTGGGATTGAGACATCTTTGTGGCTGAGCTACCGGTTTATAATCTTCTTCCATTAAAATTCTATGCATACGATAAGAAGGACTAATACATGTTAGGTCTGATAAGGTCCAGCCAATGGCTTCTTTGTTCTTCTGCAAAACTTTTACCAGTTTCTTTTCTTCTTCTTCAGAGAGGTTTGCATTAATGATGACTGGTTTCTGAGAATACCTGTGAGAAAAACATATTTTAAATGTGAAGGTAATACGTTTAACTCCATCTTTGTTTCCTTATTTTGCTTATCTTCTTTTGTTTCTTCAAAGAGAGATTGGTGATTAGGAATTTCTTTGTAAGCATTCAGCTGTTGACAATAATCTGGAATTTCCTCATCTTCACAATTATTCCCATCTTTGAATGCTTCAGTTAGTGCTTTCTCCAAACCATCTTCTCTGTGAATCAATTTTTTAGAGTCATAAATTACCTCATCCAAGACATCTATTCTAAAACACTCTCTTTTATCTGTAAGATGCTTCATGGCCTCAAGGACATTGAACTGAACTTCATCATCTTGCACTCTCATAGTGAGTTTTCCTTCATCAACATTAATCAAAACCTTAGCAGTCTTCATAAAAGCTCTGCCAAGAATCAATGGAACTTTACAGTCCTCATCCATATCCATCACTGCAAAGTCAACTGGAAAGAAAAATTTGTCAACTTTCACCAATACATCCTCAATGGTGCCATAAGGATGCTTAATAGTTCTGTCAGCTAGCTGCACATCCTTGTAGCTCTGATTTCTACCTCTCCTATCCGCTTGAACATGGACAATGGTATAAGGTTGATGCTTGCACCTAAATCAAGAAGAGTCTTTCCCACTGATAATCTCCCAATAGTCACAGGAATTGTGAAACTACCAGGATCTCTTAATTTTTTTGGAATGGTCCTTTGGATAATTGCACTACAACCTGCATCCAACTCTATTGTTTCATCATCCATGTATCTTTTCTTCTTTGTAAGTAGATCCTTCATGAATTTGGCATATGTTGGCATCTGCTCCAATGCTTTAGAGAAAGGAATGTTAATCTGCAGCTGTTTGAAAATATCTAAGAAATGCTGTACTGTCTTTCCTTTGATTTCTTTGATGGAGCATGTGGATAAGGCATATGTTGAACTGAAGGAGGTTTTAGTATAGCTTTGCCTTTATCAGTTGTTTTCTGTTTCTCCTTTTCACTTGTAACCTTCTCTTTAATTTTTTTCATTTGTCATCAATTTATCATTTTTCTCATTTTCTCTTTCAACTCCTTTCTTTTCATAATTTTTTTCAACAACTCCTTCATTTTTCTTTTTCTCACCATCATCCTTCAAACCAACCATAGTCCCTTTTCTTGTTATAAGTACCTTCTATTGTTCCTTTGGGTTGACTTGTGTGTTTGCTGAGAAAGATCCATCTCCATTCTCAGAGAGTTGTTTTGCGAGTTGTCCCACCTAAACTTCAAGATTTTTTATGAAAGCATCAATATTCTTTTGATTGGTGATGGACATCTGCATAAACTGAGTTAGAGTGTCTTCCATTTTTGACACTCTATCAAGTTGAGCTTGTTGTTGTGGACCCCTATTTGAAGGACCTGGATAAGGATGATTAGAAGGACTTGCATATGAGTTATTAGTGGGACCTACAAAAGAAGAGTTAGTGGGAGCAGTATATGCATTATTATTTTGTCTCCAACCATACGGTTGATTTGAACCTGGACCACCTCAGTAGCCTTGGTAATTTCCTTGATAATTCTATTGAGGTCTAATCTGATTCTGCGAATAATGAGCCTCCTCTTCTGGTTGACAATCACCAAGTGCTGGACAGTGGCCATTTTGATGTTCGCCGCCACAAAAATCACATCTCAAAATTTGTTGAACTTAATAAGCTGTGTGTGTTTTATGTGATCCTCCATGCTGGAATTGTTGAGGAAGTTGGTCTATTTGTTTTGTTAAGGCCTTTATTTGTTGAGTTAACAGTTTATTCTGAGCTAGAATTGCATTTTGAGTATCTGTCTCAATCATACCTTTCCTTTGTATCGAAGATCTATCATGGTGAGATTGGTAATCACTGGCTGCTATGGAGTCAATGCTTATAATTGCTTCCTCTGGGCTTTTTGACATCATAGTACCTCTAGCTGAGGCATCAAGAATCATTTTGTTTGAGGTCTCAAACCACTGTAAAAAATGTGTAGTTGTGCAGCATCATCAAAATTGTGATTTAGGGACCTCTGCAACAATGATTTGAATCTCTCCCATGTCTTACAAGGAGGTTTATCTATTCCTTGGGAAAAAGTAGCAATTGTTGATTTTGCGTTTATAAATCTGGATGGAGGAAAGAATCTAGCAATGAATTTTTCCTCCAATTCTTCCCAAGTGCTGAGACTTTTGTTTGGTTGGAATTGAAGCCAAGTCTTTGCTTTACCTGTCAAAGAAAATGGAAAAGCTCTAAGATAAACAACTTCAACATCTTCGTCAGAAGCTCCCATGGTACTACATAGCTCCATGAAAGTAGACAAGTTTGTGTATGGATCCTCATGATCCATTCCAACAAAGGGACGTAAGCCAATTAGGCTGAGTAATGCTGGCTTCAATTCCACAATTTTATTGCTGAAAGGAGGAATGACTATGCTATTGTAATGTTTTGGTCCCTGTTGGTAAGCATAGTCACCAAGAGTCCTCATTGGTGGTCTATTTCCTTCTCCTCCTCTGTCAGCCATATTATCAATTACAGGTGACTTTTTAGGTGAAGGAGAATTAATAGAAGAATTTTCACCCGATGGCTTGGTTTCTTGTTTCTTTTTCTTCCTGTTCTTCCTTTCTGTTTTGGTAATTTTTGGATCAAACAAAGATTTATCTACAGAAAACTTACCTCGCATAAAGGAAAAAGAACAAACTACAATATCCTGTAAGCACCAAGGTTTAGTGAAAATATAATATGAGAATATATACAAAAATCAAAATCAAAATATTTAACGAAAGTAAAGAAAACATCTTACTAAACTAAAAATTTAAATCTAAAATAACTGAGTAAGCGACTCAAGTCCTCGGCAACGGTGCCATAAACTTGTTAGACTTTTAGCAAGCATACCAAATGTCATCACAAGTTACATAATTTATAAAAGATCGTCTCCACAGGGACTTGAGTTACTTAGTTATTTTAAATAAAGGCAACAATTTAATAGTTATGTACAACAATGGAAGATGATGTAAAGATGGATTGGACATAACGAAAATAACGGATGTAAAGAAATAATGGAAATAACGGATTTAGTGCATCAAAATTACGAAAAATTATGAAATCAAGTAAAACCAGTTTAATTAATTCAAGAAAAGTGTAGGATTGGATTTCATCGTTCATAACTTTAGTATCTCATTATCAGTACCATGGCATTTAGAAAATTAGCCAAGGTCATACAAAATGAGAAAGCATGCAATATTATCTCAATAAGAAGTAGTCATGGTGGTGAATTCCAAAATGAGTATTTTGAAAAGTTTTGTGAAGAAAATGGAATTAACCACAATTTTTCAGCTCCAATAACACCTCAACAAAATGGTGTTGTGGAGAGGAAAAATAGATCCCTTGAAGAAGGAGCTAGAACTCTTCTTAATGAGACAAATTTGCCTAAACACTTTTAGGCTGATGCTGTGAGTACAGTTTGCTACACTTTGAATAGATTACTCATAAGGCCTATTTTAAAGCAAACTCCTTATGCACTATATAAAGGTATAAACCCAAACATCTCTCACCTAAGAGCATTTGGCTGCAAATGTTTTGTTTTAAATAAAGGAAAGGAGTCACTTGGCAAATTTAATGCAAAGGGTGATTGATCGAAGCCGTATTCAACCAAATTAATGCAATTAAATGCAGTACTAGGAAGTGACCTAGGTCGTCTCTCAAGGATCGATTAAATTGTGTTCAGGGATTAAAACTTGTTTTTGGGGGGGGTTTAACAGATTCAAGATTAACAAAATTAAAAACCAAAATACTAAATGCAATGATTAAAATGGTCAGGTCTGGAACAGATTGCGTTTTTAATATCCTTGTTCACAAAATATAATCTATCCTGTCTTAATCCTGGTTAGTCCAGAT
>QARZ01000294.1:83751-123173 GCA_013407115.1 Glycine latifolia | reverse complement strand
AAACTTTCTTTCTTTTTCTCTTATTTATTAAACCTAGGTTATTATATCATGTTTCATTGAAAGATTTATTCTTGGGCAAGATTCTAAAGAAGTTCTTGGAGAGTTTGGTCTGAAAGTTGTTTTCATTCAACCTGGATCAAGATTGGTAATCATATGCATTCATATACATTGGATCATCACGTTGTTTCTCTCCATTAAACTTTGTGTGTAATTAGTTTTTAGAATTTCAACTTGTTTGTTGCTATTACAAAAGATTTCTTAAAGCTTGTCTAGAGTAGGTTTCTCTAAAGGAAAGAGTAGAGAAGGGTTTCTCTATGTATTTATCACTAGGAGTTTAAAGGCTATTAGATTTCTGATCTTAATCTAGGGTTGATTAAGGTTGATTGTTGTAAGCTTGTAAGAACAAAATTTTGTGAATAGTGAAACTCTAACTAAGTTTTGTTAGAAGAAACTAGATGTAGCTTCTCATGTTGAGAAGTGAATCAGTATAAGTTGTTGATTACTTTCTTTAATCTCTTCTTGTTGTCTTAATCTATGATTCTTTGGTGAAATCTTTATTACTCAACAAGTGTAAGGTTTTGTAATTATTTTCTTTAGCTGAGTGGTTTGATTGGTTGAAGCACTCTTGGTTTAATTGTGATACAATCTTATTACTATGATTCTTTAAAGTTTTTTTTAAAAAGGCCAAGTTTGAACCAATTCACCCCCCCTTGATTATTGTGTGTGTTCATACTGTTTTCCGCATATCAACTAGCTTAGGACCAGTAATTCGATATGTAGAACCATTAGAGGTGCCCTTTATTTGAGGTTCCATCCAATCAAACACACTTTGACGAATTTGGTGAGGTACCCAAATATATCTTGTGGATGTGGCGATTACAACCTTTCAAATATTGAAGTTCTTTTAATGGACCCTTTACTCTCTTATTTCCTTTCTTTGTGATAGGCTGCTCATAGGATACCATATTGATATCCAGTTTTGAAAAAAAAGGATCTATATCTACTGCCATTTCAGCTACACCCTTATCGACCAGCTTAAAGTGGTTGTTTTTAAAGTCCTCTATACAACTTGTCGAAATACAATGCAATTATTCATAAAATGGCTATATGAATTATGCAACTTGTAGTACTTCTTTCCTTTTAACTCTTTAGGAGATGGGATCTTGTGTTCATCTTTCAACTGAATTTGTTGGTCCTTTATCAGATGATAAAAATTTGATGTGCTTTTGATATGTAAAAATCATACTCAAATTTTCCATCCCCAACAACACCTTTATTTTTCCTTGGCTTCAAACTAAACATGAATAAGGTTTCCTTCGTAATATCTTAGCAAGCATGATCTAGGCTTCCTCCTCAAAGGCCTCCACATTTTTATCATCAACATTAACTAATGAGATCAAATGAGATCCTCGATCTACGTTAGCTCTCCTCAATTATTTTTCCTATATGAACTATTCTATTTGATTCACTTTGGAAGATGGATAAGGTCATTATCTTCTTTAGCTACCAAGTTCTCCTTCAACTGGGGATGCATATTCCCAACAAGTCATAGTTGCACATTCTACTTCTGGCAGTTGTATTGAGCAATGATTTCCAACTTTTTTGAACCCTTCTATTAAGTTATTTTCGATTCATCAACCATTTGCCTCGTGTTCATCAAATCAGCTAGAGTTACTTCAGGTTGAGGCCCTGTATAAAATCGATCATGGAAACACCTTTCCATGTATGCCTAGTTTCGTACTGAATTCAGTGGTAAATTTAAGTACCAAGTAAAAGTTGCCCTCGTCAGAGAAAGAGAAAAAAGTTGCAGCTTATGAAACTCATTCTAACTAGCTTCACCACTTTGAGAAATAAATCGACCTATATGCTCCATAGTAGATTTGTTGTCTTCACTAGAAAAAGTGGAGAAATCTAGTATTTTGTATTTTTTCAGCATAGGCATCATATGATCCACCCACTCTGAATATGACTTCTTATACATGGGCCTCTCCACTGTTTCAACTGAATGTTGAAATACTTCCTCATGGTTTCAGCTAGTCATTCTAGATCAATCAGAGGTGTTGTGGTAGTCCTCAAAGGTTGATAACCAATCTGACCACAATATTAGGCTTTATACCAACATTATTGTTGACATATGAAGACTCTCTACTATTACCTATTATATTGGTGACCTAACTAATTCCCCCAAAATAAGGCACAGATAAAGTCACATTTGGAAAGCCAATTGGACCAATAGCATTTAAAGGCCTTTTGGCCAATCCTACCTATGTAGGAAAAACTTGGTTAGCGTAATAGTTTATACCTACTTGTCCCCTTAAGCAGTAAACGAATTACTAACATTAGTGAACATATAACTCGCATTAGCTACCAAGGGTATAGGAATAAACCCCATTTGGCCACCAATCAGCTGGAATGTGTTGAACATTCTTGCCAACACTATATTCGGTGGAGTTGCCTGCCATGTAATCATAAAAGAGATATTTAGCTACAGCAATGGGATTGATCCTGCCTGAATGGCTGAGTCAAATGTGGGGAATCCATATTGATTACTTGATTCATCACTTTTGGGTTTTTAAGCATATACGATGTAGAACTCTCACCAACATGCACCTTTCTCGCCTCTAATTCCTTTGAATGTTGCATTTCATTTTGCATCATGGGTTTAACAATTTTGGCTAACTATTCAGATAGTTGATACATGATATAATGTATTCCCAAGACTATCTGTTGTTGAATGAATGAAGTGGTCATCACCTGGGTGTTTGTAACATCCTAAAATTTCAATAATTGAAAATATATGTTTGATGTATTTCTTATGTTATTTAATTAGTTTAGATTAGTTGAAGTGTTGTGTAAATTATCCTTGTGCAATTGCTTGGTGTGGATGTTAGGTTATGTGAAGTTTGTTTGACCATTCGGATTTGCAAAATAACAACTTTTGATGTCCCGCTTAGTGTGACCAACGCAATTATCGCAATTCTAAACAGAGAGAAAATTGCGCTATGCGAGACGTGTTGGATACAGGGGTGCTGGAAAGAAGATCAAGACAAGGATGAAGCCCATTACTTAATAGATTTTAGCTTTTTACATGCCATGCAATTGAAGGCATTTGTAATTTGTTAAGTTGTTTAAGAGGCTTATCTTATGATCCTTGCATTGAGTAAACATAATCATAAACATGCATACATGATTTGATAAAAGCATAAAAGGTTTCATGTTTGCATATAGAAAGAAATTTCTCATGGTTAAGTTTTGGAAAACCCCATCTTGCACTGATTTAATTGATTACCAACATTGGTAATCTATTACTTGAGCCATGAAGAACATATTAATCGATTATAGACAAATGGTAATCGATTACACAGTACAAAAGCTCAAAACATGTCTTACTGCTTTAATCGATTACACAACGGTTTAATCGATTACATTGTTCATAAATCTTTTCTAGATTGTGCCAAGAACACTTTAATCGATTATTTTGGATATTAATCAATTATATTAGTTAAAATAATCTATTACATGCAGTTAAATCTATTTTTTATATAAAGCTATTGGGTCTGGGCTTTCAAGATATCTCAATACATATCACAGAATTTGAGAACTTGACTTTTGTGAATTTTCATTCACTCCCAAAAGCTTTCAAAGTCTGAGAAAAAGGTTTTCTACATCTTGCTTCAAAACTTAGAATCCATGCATCAATGATCATGTTGTTTTGAAGAAGATTCAATAAGAGTTTTCAAGAGAGCTATTTTCAACAATAGCATTCATTCAACCTGAGTTTGTTTGGTAAAATTCATTCACTCATCCTCAAAGGATCATAAGGTTGTATCTTTCTTGAACTATTACTGTAAATTGATTGGTTACTTTTAATTCTTGTAATTCCTAAGATCAAAGAGTTTTTTTAGAGCTTTTTCTGGAGTAGTGTTCTCTCGAGGAAAGAACAGAGTAGTGTTCTCTGATTCTTGGTCATTAGAAGTCTAATAGGGTGTTAGATTTTAGTTTCTTTATCTAGATTTGATAATGGTGATCAGTTGTAAAAGCTTGTAAATAACAGATTTTGATATAGTGGAACTCTAATCAGGTTTTGGTTAGAAGACACTGGATATAGCTTCTCTTTTGAGGGGTGAACCAATATAGATTTGGCGTTCTCTTGATTCTTATCTTACTATCTTAATCTTGTTTATCTTGTGGTTAATCTCTTTCAAGATCAACTTATTTATTTTCTGCAATTGTTTAAAGTGAAGGGTGAATCTTGATTGATTGAAAGTTTCCGATTTTTAACAAGGGAAACTTATGATACGATATTTACTCCATTGCTAGTTTTCAAAGAAATTTTGAAAATCCCTATTTTAACCAATTCATCCCCCCCTCTTGGTTAATTGTGTGTGTTTATCTTTGTTTTCAAAAGGAGCTTGCTAAGTGAGATCCGCAATCTATAAATACGTTTATCAACACCGAAAAATGCATTTTTGACCTCTCTCTCTCTCTAAACCCTCACACAAAGCCATAATCCTTCTCTTCCACCACCCACGACCATCGGTGACTGCCACGAGCCATCGTTGCTTGCCACTGGACCACCTCACGGAGAGGAACACTTTAATCCGAGTGGAATCTTCAAAACTTAACTTGATAATTTGATAAAGAACAGAGCCTCCAATCCTTTTTTCGCAGTTTCTTCGAGGTAACCATGTTTTCTCTTCATTCTCCTAGCTAGTTTGAACCTTTCTTAGTATCTTTTGTGACTTGGGTACCGTTATTGGATGTTTTTACACTTCCTGAAAAAGCTTTGAAAATGAGACGTTGTAAAAGTTACCTTTATATAATATTAATATCATTTTTGTGACCTTCATTGAATCCCAATCACATTGGTGTGATCAGAATTTCAAAATGACGTCTTTTTGTTCTGGACTCCCAAAACACCATTTTAACCCCTTTTAAATTTGAGTGGGTATTTGACCCTGAATGTTAATGTTAACCTTGTCTTTGAAATCTATACTAAATTGTCTTCAATTTGGTATATAGAGCTCTGGGTTTGGACCAAAGTACGTGAACTTGAGAGATCTCAAAATGACTCTAAAAAGAGCTGACAGAGGGATATAGAAAGGTGAAAAGAGTTTATTGTTTGTTTATAGCTTTTGATACCATAGTTGGGGTCAGGGAACCCAATTATGGAGATGTATGCATGTTCTTGTTGTGTGCTGGTTTTCAAGAAAAAACTGTGTTTAAAACTAATGGGATGCGATATATTTGTTATTGATGAATGAAATTATGAATGATGTTGTTGTTGTAATGATTAGATTTTTTGGGAAAAGTCTTAATTATAGAGTAGACTTTGCCCAAAACTTTATAATTCGTTCTCCTATTTACTTCTTTATTAAATTTTAAATGGGCATAAAAGTTTGTTTTGTATATTACAGTCCTCCTCTTTAATTTTGAATTTTCCTAAAATATCAGTCTTGTGGTATTATGGATTGTGAATGTATGATATTTGTGTTGTCTGAGGACCTAGGGAATGTGAGTCCAAGAGTTGTGTTATCTATATATATGTGGAATACGATTTCTTGTGATGTTGATGATATTGAAATGAAATTATGTTGATGATATTGAAATGAGATGATGTTGATGTTGATGATGACATTGAGATGAGATGATGTTGATGTTGATGATGACATTGATGAGAGATGATGTTGATGTTGATGATGTTTTTGTGATGGATGTATGTTGTGTATGTACATGGGGCGTGCAGTGACTTGTTGGATATCCCTAGGAGGGAAGATGAATGATTTAAGAATTTTAAGCATCCCTGGAGAGGGAAAGGGATTGCTTCGAATTTTTAACTATCCACGGTTAGTGTATTGATGGGCTCATTTTTCATACTTCATAATTGTATGGAAATAGTATAAGTGGTGGCAGATAAGTACCTGTGGTTTTTCATGAGGATAAAAATGCGGGTACTGTGGGCCATATCACTCGTTTTGGAACTCCTTTGTGACTCTAGCTGATCACCATGGGGGTGGAGTGGCCTGTGCACAACAAGGTAACCTCAATGAGCTACTGCATCAATTTCCTAAGTGAGAGTGTCATGTGGGCACGCTTAGGCTATTTCCTGACGAATGGTACCACATTGGATTTAAGATTTGAGTCAGGTGCATGCATCATTCTGAGCATAATTGATTTGAATTGTGGGAAAAGTTGATGACTAGTTTGTTGAGTGTATGTTGAATTGATTGATTACTGAGAATGATTGTGGTTATTATTATTGTTTTCTTGCTAATTGTTGTCATTTGGTGCTTGTTGATCTTGTATAATAAACTTACCCTTGCAATTTTGTATCGTGTGGTTGGTACCTATGATGATTATGGACCTTCATTTGTAGGAACAAATGAGCAGCAGTAGGTGATGTTGGATGAAAATCCTTTTGTTGGAGCCGCCAAGCCGACGTGATAACGTTGGAATTTATTTTGGGAGAGATTTGTGTTTTGTTATCAACTCTTTCTTAGTTGGTTCCTTGTTTCTCTTTAATCGGACATGTAATCTCAAGCTTAGGTATATGTAAAAACTGAATTATGTTCTGACATGTGAATGATATGTAATGGTTTAATATATTTATATATTTATATATATATATATATATATATATATGTATTTATTTACGTATTTGTGCATTTTTTATGAGTGTATTATCACGAGAAAATTACTCTCATTTTCATAATCAAATTAATAGAATTTTCATTTAAAATTTGAAAATTATACGTTTAGAATAGTGATATCATAGTGACAAGGCTGGTCATTATAGTATTTCCTCAGGTGTAATAGCCACAATAGGCACTGTAGTTGACGCAGTGCCAATCGTAGGAGTAGGCAACGTCATTGCCACATAGCTCATCATTAGGGAAACAAACATTTCTAATGAACTTTCTCCTTGTTTCAAATTATTCTTCTTCTTGGTTTGTTGATCCATATCACGCGTAGTAGTCTTACCAGAACTCAAATTCACATGTAGTAGCCTTACCATAACACAAATGCATAGACTAGTAAAACTCCATTCATGATTCAAATCGCTTGATCAATTCAACCACATTGGTCCCACTGGATGTGTGATAACGACTATCGAATCACTACAAAACAATTAAACTACGCTAATTCTATAGCACAGGATTAACCTAGGTTGACTCGGAGACATGATCAATTTGGTTCCAACTTCAATTCACTAATAAACAGTAAGGGGATTTTAATCTAACAGTTTGTAGACAATGAATAAAAATTGCAGAAACACAAACAAGAATTGAAGAAAAATGCAGAAAATAACAAAATTGATAGGTGTTGTAAAACAGATTTAAGAATATCAATCCAATTCACCAAACCATGCAATACAAATTATCCTAGTTCTCATATAATGATCATATTATGAATGTTCATTCAATATCATTAGAAGCAATTCAATCGAATTAACTTCTAAATCAATTGAAATCACAAATCAGATTGAAATATCATCCAAACAATCTATGATTAAAATTCAAAATTAGGAAATAAATCTATAACCTAATTCATTTTCAATCCTAAACATATTCATAATCATGAAAATCGAAAAGAGGATTGAAGAAGAAGATGAACATTCACATAGAAATTAGAATACCAAACCAGAACTCAAATTCTCCTTGCTTGGACTGGCTCCTTAGATTGATTGATTATTTAGCCTTCCATGAGCCACGATATTTGTATGAGAAAAATAAAAGAATAGAGATGAAAGGAAGAAGAAAAATAAAGAATAATGAAGAACAGTTGAGAGAAAAAGATAAAAAACTTTTTAATTCTAAAAACTTCTAAAAGAAACTACAAATTCTGTTTGTGCTCAAATGAAGTGTGTCTCTTCACTAACTAATTGCACTAAAATATAGTGATTAAGTCAATAGTAAATGATGGGTCATGATTAGGCCCATCTAATCTAACTAATTACTAATTACACCAATTCGTAGCCAAAACTCGAGCGCAGGAGTTCTGACTTCCAAGCCTAAAATGAGCCTCAAAATGACAGAATTGGTCTTATCTTATCTCTAACAAAATTGTCTATCTTTTCCTTATCTTTCCAAGGACTACTCATATGCTCCAATTGAAATTCTGTAGAACTCTCTAGGTCCTACACAAGGAAGATAGGTCAAGTAAGCAAAAAAACTGAAAATAAGCAACAATTATCAATTAAGCTCACTTGTTTGACTAAGACAAAAATTGAGTTAGAATGAGAAAATAAAAGTCTAAGAGAAGTCAAATAAGCTAAGAAGAATAAAAAAATATTAAACTAAAAACATTCAATCAACGTGCCAATTTTGTTGTCACAAGAAATCTTAATGGTTAGCCAAATGGATTCAGCTACAACTGCTTCAATACAATTCCAAAATTCGAATGATGAATCAAGCGATTTGATCATCAAGAGATGACATCTGCCTCTTGACCTTTTTTGGGCTCTCAAGTTACTAAACAACAATGAGACGCACTTCTGACATTCCAATAATCACTTCCTAGATCATGAGTTATTCATGTTCTCAACTTGTTTTATCCAAAATATCATGATTTTAGCTTCGATTCAAACTCTATGCACTTATCTTCTAAATTTCCTTTGAATTTTCAAAAAATTAGTCAAATTATCTCCTATATCAATCATATCTTATCACTTTATCTGAATCATAACAAACTTCTTTTTGCTAAATTTTAATCCCTATTCATTCAGCTAAGTGAAAATATTTCTACTAATAGGAATTGTCATTTTTTGCCTAATGAAATTTTGAAAGGTAATATTATAACAATTTATGTGCCATCTCATACTCAATTAGCATATATCTTCACCAAACTTTGGGAAAGAGACAATTTGATTATTTTCTTTGCAAGTTGGGCATTTTATTATAAATTTTTCATTTTATATAACATATGGAATTATGTTAATTTAAAACCCCACTTTACTTTCTAATAATTTATATTAATTTAAATTTTAATATATTATAATATATAGCTAGATAAAATTTAATTACGTTTTTAGTATGAAATTTAGGAGAAATCCGTTTTTATCTCTCAAACTAAAAAACAAACATTTTAATTCCTTAAAGCCTAAAAATGATGTTTTTAACTCAAAAAACATCGAGAAAACATTATCAATGTGTTACGGATAGGCCCATTTTAAATGTTTAAATTGACAACCATCAAAAGATAGAAGATATAACAGAAGATATAATCACAACCACTGTCATGCCATTTAGATAATCTGACTATCTTAACCAAAGATAATGGGCCTCAACCATATCTTCTCAAGATCCAGGTATCATCTTATAAATAAGGCATCATTCATGGTGAAAGGTACACAACAATCCTAACTCTCTCTTCTCAATTCACACTGCACACACAGCACACCACTTGTGTTGTTTCCAGCAGTGATCATCTTCTTGAGGGTGCTTTATCTCTATAAGCATCTTCGTTGCGGGAGAGTTTGATCCCATAGCAAATCCCAGAAAACTTTACTGGGTACATTCTGTTTCTCACAAGCAGAACAGTGGCGCCGTCTGTGGGGACGATAAATTTCGAATCCCACCAATTCACAATGGTCAACACCAGAAGCCATCAGATCGCTGGACATGACGCACCACCACCCCGGAATGCGAATCTGGAGAACGTGGTAGCAGAGGATGCGGCGTCCCACACCGCTTCCTCTCCAGCAATGCCACCAGCTCGTGCTCCACCGTCAATGGCCGAGGTAGAACTAGACACCAACCAGCGTTTTATCCACAACGCTCTGAATTCTATTCTATCTCGGTTAGAGAATTTGGAGAAGCGATACGAGCTTCAATGACAGGAGGACGCTCAACATTTGTCCAAACAGCCAAATGAATGTAATGCTAACATCAGACAAGACAGAAACCACCGTTCCAGACGTGTGGAACATCGGAATCCTAATGCTGACCGACCGGCAACAACACAGAACGAGCAACCTCATTCAGCAGTAAGAAGACATGAAACAAGGAACTCGACACCCACAGCCGAGGCTGGTAATAAAGGACCAACCAGTCAATCCGAACAAGCCAGAATATCCCATTCCCATTCGCATAATGAAGGACCTCGGCCCATTCCGTCAGCCGGAATCCTAGAGCATGTCGTTGCTGACAGACCAGCAGAAGAAATTATACATCGGCCCAGACGAGAAGACGATACATACCGGAGGAAATATCGCCGAGGTCATCAAAATAACAGCCCGTTCATCGATGAAATAGTAGAAGCCCAATTCTTGGAGGACTTCGATAGTTCTTTCTTATCCAAGTATGATGGGAGCCAAGATCCTCGGGTGCATATAGACGAGTTCGACATGCAAATGTGCGTTCGAGGTATTGACGAGCCTATAATTTCTCGGATTTTTGCTACTACCTTAAATGGAGCCGCTCAAGCCTGGTTTCACACATTGCCGCCACGTTCTGTCCAAAATTTTGAAGATTTTGGACAGAAGTTCTTGTTGAATTTTGCAACAAGCAAGAAGCAGCCCAAGTCCGAGTTCATATTAGGGAAAATACGCCAGCAGCCCGGAGAAACATTACAGAGCTATATGGACCGATTCAAAGAAGCCGCCTTGCAAGTACAGGGCTTGGAAGAAAAGGTCCACGTACATCTCATCTCAGCCGGGCTCAATGGGTCATCCTGTCTCTCCAAATCCATTTATAAAGATCCTGTGAAAACCTTAAATGAATTTATGATCCGTTCCAAAAAATATTTGGAGTTGGAACAGATGGAAATCGCTAACTCGGCCCCGAGGGAGAATAAGAAACCTACATCGCCAAGGAACCGACGTCATGAGAATGCACAATCCAATCGACAACCCTCAAATTTTCCCGCCAACCGACCTCCAAGAAATTTTCCTGACCCGAACCTCAGATCCAAAAAGTTCGAGTGGAAATTTGACAAGTATGCTCCATTGAACGCTCCACGAGGTCAGATATGGAAGGAAGTTGCATTTACGGAGATGAGGAAAGTAGAACGTCCTCGTCCTATAATGAGAAAGGAAGGGTTAGACTATTCCCGATATTGTGACTTCCACAATGGACCGGGTCATACGACTGACCAGTGCCGGGAACTCTGTGATGCGATAGAACAATTTGTTCGCGAAGGTAAACTTCGCCAATATGTTATCCAGACTCAAGGGCATCAAGGAAAAAGGAAAAATCAGCAGGAGAATAAAGACCGAGATGAAAAGAAAACTAAAAAGGACGAATTCCCAGAACCCGAATTCGAATGTAATGTGATTTCGGGAGGCATGGGAGGTGGAGGTGACACCGCCAGTCAGCGAAAAAAATATCTCAAGGAAGTTATGTCAGTAAGAGATCAACCCAAATTCAAAGAAAGCAGCAAGAAATCCGCACCACTGCTAATCTATTTCACAGAAGAAGATATGAAAGGCGTAGTGCCCGGACACGAAGACGGTCTGGTCATAACAGGAACCGTGGCGAATTTCCGAGTTAAAAGAATATTTGTTGATAATGGTAGCTTAGCCGACATCATTAACTTGAGTGCATTTCAAAAGATGAACCTAAAGGAGGAGGACTTGAAACCGTGCCAAACCATGCTGATCGGTTTTAATGGTGGAGGCACCAGTTTGAAAGGCGCAATCGACCTCCAACTGACGTTGGGAACAAGGGAAGGTTTCAAGATAGGCCGAGTCACATTCACCGTTGGCGAGTTCACCTCACCGTACAACATTATATTAGGCAGGCCAACACTTCATAAGTGGGATATATTAATGTCCACCAAACATCAGAAGATGAAGATGATCGGACATCTTGGCCGAGTTATTACAATCTGTGGTGACCAGAAGGAGTCCAGGCAATGCTATTTCAATACAATCCGAGAAACTTGAAGGTGGCCCATCTTCTCCACCTCGGATTCGGCAGGGAGATCCCTCAGATCAACAAATAGAAAGGTCGGCATCTCGCAAGCCGGTCAATCTTGTGGAATTGGATATGCGAGACGTTGAACATTGGAGACCGAAGCCGATAGATGAACTGGAAGACATTCAGATTGGAGGATTTCCAGAACAAATCACGAAGATAGGCAAACAGAATGATTCAGAAACCAAAGGCAAACTAATCCAATGCCTAAGGAAGAATCAGGATGTGTTCGCGTGGAAAGCATCTGAGATTCCCGGAATCAAACCTACATTTTGTTGTCATAAGTTAGCCATGTACCCGGATGCTAAACCAATAGCACAAAAAAATAGGAAACTCGGCTCGGACAGAAGGCAGGCGTTGGAAAAGCATATCAAGGAATTGTTAGAGGCCGGGTTTATAAAAGAGATACAGTACACTACTTGGCTTTCCAATGTGGTGATGGTGAAGAAACCCAATGGAAAATGGCGAGTTTATGTCGATTATATAGATTTGAACAAGGTCTGCCCGAACGATTGTTATCCGATGCCGAATATTGATCAACTAGTAGATAATTCTGCCGGGTTCCAATCGTTATCATTTATGGATGCTTATTCCGGATACAATCAGATACCCATGTACCCCGGTGATCGAGAGAAAACAGCATTCCGAGGCGTGGAAGCAAACTACTGTTATGAGGTGATGCCGTTCGGATTGAAGAATGCCGGGGCCACTTACCAACGGATGATGAATAAGGTTTTCGTTGACCAACTCGGGTGCAACATTGAAGTATACATCGATGACATGATTGTTAAAACAGACGTAAGCGAAGACCACATCCAGGAACTTGAAGAAACATTTTGTAAGTTAAGACAACACAGTATTCGTTTGAATCCCCTGAAATGTGCTTTCGGGGTAAAAGCCGGGAAATTCTTAGGGTTCATGTTAACACACCGAGGAATAGAGGCAAACCCGGATAAATGCAAAGCTATACTCAACATGCAATTTCCTACTAATAAACGAGAAGTCCAACAATTGACGGGAAGAATGGCGGCCTTAACACGGTTCCTCCCAAAATCCGCAGAAAAGGCCCTTCCATTCTTCAAGTTATTAAAAAAGGAAGCCAAGATAGGATGGAATCAGGCATGCGAAGAGGCGTTTCAGGAAATAAAAAGATGTTTGGCCTCACCCCCAGTTCTCTCGAAACCGGAGCATGGAGAAACACTTATTCTATACCTTGCAGTTGGAGACGAAGCTATAAGCGCGGTTCTAGTCCGAGAAGTGGATAAGTGTTAGTTGCCGATATATTTTGTAAGCTGAGCTCTAAAGGACTCGGAACTGCGATACCAAAAGCTCGAGAAGGTAGCCTTCGCTCTGCTCACAACGGCTAAAAGGCTTCGCCCATATTTCCAAAGTCATATTATAGTGGTGAGAACAAATCAGCCCATACGACAAGTGTTGCACAAACCGGACCTAGCAGGAAGAATGATGAATTGGGCTATTCAGTTGTCCGAGTTCGATATCAAGTATGAAGCCCGTCACGCAATTAAGTCTCAAGCTTTGGCCGACTTCATAGTTGAGCTAACCCCGACATCTTCCACCTCGACAAATAATAGTGTGTGGAAAGTGTATGTTGATGGATCATCCAATTCCAAGGGAAGTGGAGTCGGGGTCATCGTTGAGAACCCTGAGGGAGTCTCACTCGAACAATCACTACAGCTTAATTTTCCGACGTCTAACAATCAAGTAGAATATGAAGCATTGATTGCCGGGCTAAACCAGGCCAGAGAACAAGGAGCATTAAAAGTTAACGTTTTCACTGACTCACAGCTGGTTGCAGCACAAATTGAAGGGCGATATCAAACCAAAGGTCCTCTATTAGCAAAATACCTTGCTAAAGTCAAAGAAATAATATCTGAGTTTGACGAATTCACCATAGCTCATATTCCAAGAGAAGAAAATACCCGAGCCGATATATTATCGAAACTGGCAAGTACGAAAGGAACGGGTAATCACAGAACAGTCATTCAACAGGAACTCGACCAACCTACATGCATTATGGTGGTCTTAATAGCCGAAGATTGGAGAAGGCCGATTATAAATTATTTGGAACAAGGGATAGTGCCGGACGACAAAATAGAGGCAAAAAGATTAACCCGAGATGCGTCCATGTATACAATCATTGACGGCGAGCTATATCGACGAGGTCTTCACACCCCGTTATTATTATGTTTAAGTTTCGACCAAACCGAGTATGTACTTACCGAGATACATGAGGGTATTAACAACCAGCATATGGGTGCGAAGGCTTTGGCATTAAAAGCTCTTCGTGCCGGATACTTTTGGCCGATGATGCAAGCAAACGCAGCAGAGCACTTAAAAAAATGTGACACCTGTCAAAAACATGCAAGGATATTATGGATTCCTCCATCCGAGTTGAAATTAATCACAGCATCGTGGCCTTTCTATAAATAGGGAATGGATCTTTTAGGACCGTTTAAAGCAATGGAAGGTCAAATGAAATGGTTAATAGTAGCCATGGACTACTTTACTAAATGGATCGAGGCCGAACCTCTGGCCACTATCACATCGGCCCGTGTCCAAAAATTCTTTGAACGCAGTATAATAGCAAGATTCGGAATCCCGGTGGAAATTGTTACCGATAACGGGACACAATTCACGGACAAGAAGTTCCAAGAAATGATGGTCGGACTCCATATAAAACATCACTTTTCGTCGGTAGAACACCCACAATCTAATGGCCAGGCGGAAGCAGCGAACAAAGTCATTTTGGACGGATTGAAAAAACGAATGCAAGAAGCCGGCCCGAATTGGGTCGAGCAACTCTATTATGTCTTATGGGCATACAGAACCATGGCTCAAACAGCCACCCGCGAGACTCCATTCAGAATGACATATGGATGCGAGGCCATGATACCTGTAGAGATCGGCCAACCATCTTGGAGGAGACAAATATCGCATATAGACAACAATAAGGCATTAGCTGCTGAGCTAGATTTGATAGAAGAAGTTCGGATTGCAGCACATCGCCGAGATCTACACATGAAGAAGATCTCAGCTCGAAAATTTAATAAAAGGGTAAGGCCAAGATCCTTCGAGGAAGGTGATCTCGTACTACGACGTGCGGACATCGGCAATAAGAATGCCCGAGATGGAAAATTAGCACCCAATTGGGAAGGACCATATCGGGTCACCCAAAACTTGGGGCAAGGAGCCTATGTTTTAGAAACCTTGGAAGGCAAGCAGGTCAAGCGCACATGGAATGCCGACAAGCTAAAGAGATACTATAGATGAAAAGACCCACGTATCCCCCGGCAATTAGCCCGAGATCGTGGAGTATTGTTTTTATTATATCTCCTGGCAATAAGCCCGACATTATAATTTAATAATTTCACGTATTTATCTGTAATCGATTCATAAGCCGGGATCCAGGCGAATCCTTCATAGAGATCGTGATCTATATATTCATGTGTTTCTCATTGGTTATATAAACCGGGGAACAAAAACCCGGTATAAATTTTCCATTGATACCACGAATTCTAATGTATTCATGCGTTTCTCATTGGTTATATAAGCCGAGGAATATAAACCCGGTATAAATTTTCCATTGATACCCTGAATCTGAATAATCTTCGAAGAATAAATAAAACCCTTATTACAGGGAATTCATACTTTGTGCACAATTTTTGAGGGCCTAGTCGTTGTTATGTATTAATTCGGTCTTGATCAAGCCGACGTAATTATTTAATCATGGATAGATCATCGATTATATCGAAAGAATTATATCCTTAAAATTAATATTACAAAATACATTTAGCAGTTGCTAGGACAGGAACTCGGTTCCAAGAACAATATTCGAACTAACGATTCAATTAAAACACTTGGTCGTTGGAACCAAGAAAATATCCAAGTAAGCAACTCAATATGATGAAAGCGTAACGCATTTAAATAAATTGTTCAACATACGGAACCCAAAAGCATAGATCAAAAAGCAGAAGTTAAAAAATGTTCAGAAGCAATAAGTGTTACAAAAGTAAACCGGCATTCTGGCCCTTCATTTGTTCACTTGATCATCTACTATTGCCTCTTGGTTACCATCTGGAGATGTGACCTCGGGATCAACATAAGGAACGAATTTGCCATCTTCGACATAACCCCGGCAATCAGTCCCTTCCAGGTTCAAAGTGATTCCCGGGTTCAAAAATTGGACTTGCTCTAAAGCATTAGCAAAGGCAACCGTCCCCAGGGTTTCCTGAAACTCGGTAGCTTCCTGTTTGGCGAGAATTGCCTCTTACTGAGTTTTCTCGTGAAGAACCCTCAAAGCGACAAGATCTCGATCCAATGAAGAAGCTTCCGCTTGAGCTTTGCTAGCCTCAACTGTGGCGGCTTCAGAGGAGGATTTGAAGAAGTCGGCTTCCCTGTTTGACTTTTCAAGTTCAGCTCTAAGGAAAGTAACCTCTTCATTTACAACCACCAAACCTTGACGAGAGATGGCGAGCTCTTCTTTCAGCTTTAGAATCTCCTCGGATAACCTCTTATTATCATCAGACAATTGTCGGTTATCATCTTGGAGCTGGAGGCCGGCAGTCCTAGACTTGATATAACGAGTCTTCAGAGAAACTAGACTCGGAACTAAGGTAGCACATCGAAAAGCTTGAAGATGAAGCTGGTCGAGCTCCCGGAGGTCGTTATCCGAAAAAGGGGTTTCGTCAGAAAAATACTTAGGAGCCTTGGTGTAGGGAAAAAAATCTTCGACCCCTTTTTCCCAAAGGCATCCCAGCGATAATGAAGGAACTTCGGGAGCAGCAAGAGAAGTGTTGGGAACAGCGCCGTCAGCAGAAGAATCCACGGCTACATCCTCAATCACAATAGTGGGAGTAGCCGGGATCTCCTGGGTCCCCGTCCCGGCCATAGACGAAACTTCTACGCCAACAGCAACAATATCCTCGGCCGATCCTAATGAAACTGTTGGCTGAGGACTGCTGGAAGTCGGCTTTACAACACGACACTTCTTAGTCTTTCTAGCCGGCATCTAATTAATATAATTGCGACGATCAATAGAGTTCCCGTCGTTTACTCTTCGGGGGGGACGGGGTCTGAGGTTGGCGGAGGGATCTTCTTCCATCTCGGCAGCTGAAAAAGCAATTGCATAAGGTTAGTAAAAAACGAAACAAAATTTTAATTATATTCTTGTTAACCTTGAATCTCCCGAAACGAGTGGATTTGAGAAAGAGCCGTAGCTTCAGTGTCAGACAAATTACTTTCTTCAATTCGATAAAAGGAAGGGGGTTTAGAATGATGATCCTGGGTCCAATAGAGTGGAAATTTCCACTCTACTCCAGGTGCTTCTGGACCCCAGAGAAAGAATGGTTGCTTGCCGGGTTCGGCAGCAACTTTAAAGAAATTGCTTTTGAAATTTTTAAAGGAATCGGTGAAGATTGGAAAAAGACGACGGCCGGGGCGACTTCGAAGTGAAGTCCACCCCTTCCTAGTCGAAGATTATCGGCCAGTACGACCGGAATGGACGGAAAAGAAGTAGAGGAAAATAGCAACAGTACAAGGAACGTGTAATTCTACGCAAAGATTTTCAAAAGATTTTACAAAAGCCCAGCTATTGGGATGTAGTTGGGAAGGGGCTAGGTGAAGGTAATCTAGCAATTGCATCTCGAAATCCGATAAAGGAAAACGAATGCCGAGACGAGTAACCACATTCTTGCAAAAGAAAAAATAATTAGGTTCCCTGTCCCCAGCATATGAGCAAATAGGCTCGTCCGGGGCAGGGGACGGATTGAGAAACCATCCTGGTTGCCAATAGGGAGTGCCGCTATACTTCCCGGGGTCAAAACAGAGGAACTACGAAGTACTTCATGAGTAACCCACGGAAACTTATCAATCAAAGAAGGAGGAAGGTCAGATTGAGATCCTGCCGAGTGGGACTCATCTACTATTTCCACTGAAGTATCCATAATGACCTATGACAAAATAAAAAAGAGAGGATTAGTAAAAATACCCGGGGAAGAAGTCGGAAGATGAAGTGAAGAAATAGCTAGTGCCGAGCTGGTATGAGAAGAAGTCGGCCTTGTGGCCTCAGGATTCAGCAACACTTTCTGGGAAAGCTTAAGGGCAGGGACGACCTTATAGACTGGGTTATGGCGACATGATTCAAGAATCTCGCCGGTTCTATCATATTGCCCAATATGGGCGTAATAGTGGAACTGGTCCATGCACTTTGAACATGGTTCAAATTGAATTTCATGGGTAAGTTTTGGGGGTTCTAGGTCAGCATGGCAAGAAGGATTGACACTCATTACAGAGGTAGTAGAAGAAGGTTGAGAAGTTTGAATGAGAGCATTATGAGTTACACTAATATTTTTTCCTAATCGAACGTTTTTACGTGTAAGGGAAGGTTTAGTTTGGGATTTCTTTGAAACCCCAGGACCCCTGGGAGGTCTTAACAACTCTTTATTCCATTGTTCATCAGAAATAGGAAGACCCCAAAGCCAAAATGTGGATTTGGGGGGAACGTTCTTGCGAACGAATGCTTCCTCCTCAGGAGTGAGCTTCATTACTAAAATTAAGAAGGAGGAGAAAAACTTACCTAAAGGAAATAACTAAGGAGGCATATATTCAAAGATCAAATAATGCAAAGGGAAGACGAAAAAGGAATACAATATAAATTGAAAGGAGATGCAGTAAATACCTGTAAAAGGAACTTCGAGTTAAGCTTCAAGGAATGCAGAAACAGAGGGAAGAACACAGCCAAAAGAAGCATATAAGGTGTTAAGGAGGTAGGAATGAGAATGAGGATAGGCAAAATGAAGGAAATACTTGTAAATAGTGATAACCGCCAAAAAACTTCTCACGAAACGTTTCAAAAAACGTGGTTTACAAGATATGATCAGACACTCAGGGGCATTAATGATATTTCCCGATTCATACCAGGGGCAAGACAGGAAAAAATTTCCAAGCTCATGATGGAAGCGTGAGAAATGGAAACGGCGCATTAAATGCCTGGAGTAGGGAACGTCGATAAGGAAAAGATGAAAAGACAATCCGTCTTTTCAAATGATGACCTCAGAAGCAACTAGAAAGCCGAGGTGTTCCGACCATGACCCTAGCTATTAAAATATGTCTCGGAACTCAGATGAATAAAGATGAATAGCTCGAGTATAGATGAGACCGGACCATATTAACCTCTGAAAAAATACATATCTCGGCAATAGAGCAAGCAGCAATACCTCGGCAAAAAATAGATTGGTATTGATAACGTCTCATACATAGTTAATTATCTCGGCATGCGGCAACAATAATTGCCTACGTCGGCATGAAGATCGTGAATTCAATATAACACGGACCTACCCAATTAAACATCCCGGTCATCCAGAGTTCTAGATAACCGAGATGTGGGGCATCTGTTACGGATAGGCCCATTTTAAATGTTTAAATTGACAACCATCAAAAGATAGAAGATATAACAGAAGATATAATCACAACCACTGTCATGCCATTTAGATAATCTGAATATCTTAACTAAAGATAATGGGCCTCAACCATATCTTCTCAAGATCCAGGTATCATCTTATAAATAAGGCATCATTCATGGTGAAAAGTACACAACAATCCTAACTCTCTCTTTTCAATTCACACTGCACACACAACACACCACTTGTGTTGTTTCCAGCAGTGATCATCTTCTTGAGGGTGCTTCATCTCTATAAGCATCTTCGTTGAGGGAGAGTTTGATCCCATAGCAAATCCCAGAAAACTTTACTGGGTACATTCTGTTTCTCCCAAGCAGAACACAATGCATGTAACTTTTTTCATTAAAGTTGTTTGATTTTTGGGATTAAAAATATATATTTTTGATAAACTATGATTAGGATACCTTAAAATTTAAAAAACATTAATTTTGTGTTTATAAAATTTTATGTATTAATTTGATATCTATAAAAATAAAATATATTTATGCCCAATCTTAATTGTAATGATAATTTTGTTAGATAATAATGTGTCGTAACTAATACATTTATATATTAATTTAATTATAAATAAATTAAATATTTTATAATTTTTGACGACTAAATTTTTTGAAAAATTATAATTTTTTGTTCCTTTCTATGAGAAAATTAAGGGGAAAGATTAGAGTTTTAATATCTGTCCTTAAAAAGGAGAAAGGAAAAATAATTAAATGTAATAATTATAATAGAAATCGGTCTAAGAGAGTTAGAACTCAAGATAAAAAAAAATATTTTATCTTTAAATAAATTAAATTAATACAAATTTTTTTATAAAAATGAAATTAATAATTTTTAAATTTTATATGAATCCAAATATATTTTATTCTTTTCTTTTTTATATTCAAGAAGTAAAATAATTTTTTTAATTTAGGAGACAAAATGAGATTTACCTTGGAGACTAATTTAGGAAACATTTGAACATCCATCCCCAAATAAACTCGCAGCCTTTGTCAGCACACTTCGATTTTCCACTCCAATTCCGATTTTCCCTCCATCGTTTTCCGACATTTTCCGGGAAATTTCCTCCCTTTCTCCCTCACTCGCTCCGAAAGACCCTCTTTCGATTCTCTTCAGCTTCGGTGCGTTTTTTTTTTTTTATGGGGGCGGGGGGGGGGGGGGGGGGGCAGGAGAAAGACCTGCCCCTAGGATTTTGCAAGGAGGAGCAATGGCTATGGCAACCCCGGGGCAACTCAACGTAACCGAGTCACCTTCGTGGGGTTCAAGAAGCGTCGATTGCTTCGAGAAGTTGGAGCAAATTGGCGAGGGCACATATGGGTCAGTCTTCTCTTCTCTCATCATTTCTCACCATATCCACTTCTTCATTATTTGTTTCAATTTTATTATTGTTATTATTATTTATTTGCTTGCGTTTTTTCTTTGTTTGTTTTGGTGTGATGTGGATTATGGTTTTGGGCAAGAACTTATTTTGATCATGTTATCGTAGTCTAATTTGTTGTTTTTTTCCCGGGAGGGGGGGGGGGGGGGGGGGGGATTGGATTGGAAAACAATTTGAGTATACTGATTAAGGTTTGAGGGTGAGAGAAAAGTTTATAGAAGGGAGGGAGATTATAAGGCCCTGTTTGGATAAATTTCTCCATAAGTACTTATAGGACAAGAAAATAAGAAGAGGAAATGAATTGAGTGTATTAGTAAGTTATAATTAACTTACGCACGTTAACATTTATAAAAGCTTTTTCATCTAATTTCTTCCAAAGCGGAAGTGCATAAGTTGATTTTAATTTACGGGAGAAGTGTATTTATTTTCTTAATTTCTTCTCTTCTAAATGTTTATGGATAAGTTTATTAACATAGGGCCTAAGCTTTTGTCTTTTGGCTTATGGAGAAGCGGCATTAGGGTATTAGATTGATAGCCAGTGATTGGAACTTCTTGAAACGTGATACAAGGATTGAGAACCTGATCACAACCATTGGAGTTTTCTAATTTTATGATGTTAGTAAAATTACATTCAAAGTCCATTTTTGTTGATTGTAGTATTCCTTGTTCCATAATTTTGTTTTTTTGGTTCAATTCAGTGGAAGTCTATGTATACTGCTCGTAAATATTTTGGTAAATGAAGTTCTTATGTTTATTTTGAAGTTTTTATATGGTTACTTACTTACTTCTACTTTACTGATTTGTCATGGATACTTACAAACCAGTCTCTATTCAGAGGTCTGGAAAGATACTTTGGGGCCAGGTTAAGCGTGAACGAAACTTAAAGTTGAACATGGGATTTTTAGAGCCCTTGATTGATGAACATGTAGCTTCATCAACCAGCAACTTTTGATCAGTGAAGCAATCATCTTAGTGTGTGTTTAAATTAGCTTATTAAATCATGGCTATTACTTGGCAGCTTCCTGAGAGAGTTTTAGAAAAAATGAATAAACGATAATTTTCCATAATTAATATCTCTTCCAAACACCCACTTAGTGGAAAGTGGAAACAGCTATAGGATTTATATCATGGAGGGCGTTAAATGAAATGGTACAACAATTCGCCCTTGACACGATTTTTGCTAACAACAGTTTGATGATGTTGTCAAACATTAGGTGAGGCAGAAGTTATGTGCTTTGCGGTTGCAGTTTATTTGTCACTTCACTTATGCTAAACTTTATTTCTTTATTTTTTAGGGCTTCTTTGGTTGCTTGTAAATCTCCTTATGTTGTGTTCTCTTCACTCATTTTAATGCTGTATTTTTTTTCTTCTGTTTTTTCTTCTGTAAATTCTTTTTTCTAGTAAAGTCTTCTGTATCATGTCACACACCTATTTTTCTTCTCTGGAGTGGACGTTGTTTCCATTTCTATTTTATTCCTAAGTACTAGAAATTTTTAGTACAATATCCTCCCTCTTACCTACGCGTAGCATGGAGCCTCCAGGCAATGGGGTACATAGTTTTTCTTTTTACTAGAAATTTTTACCTTATTCACACCTTTTTGGTTTGGATACTTGTTCCTTTTTTTTATAGGACATTGAACTTCCATGAAATGATTTAAAATTTTAACTTTGGATTGGAATGCTTTTGCTACTTTATGTTTCAGTAATTGTTTCTACCTCATTGCTGATATTTCCTGAAGGGAGTAATACTTTAAAATGTTTATGCTTGCAGTCAGGTTTACATGGCTAGAGAGATTAAAACTGGAGAAATTGTTGCTCTGAAGAAAATACGAATGGACAATGAGAGAGAAGGGGTATATTTTTTACCTCGTTGTTGCATGTTTCATTATCTATCTATATCTATATATATATCTTGGAAGCATAACTCATAAGTTAATGCTCCTGTTTTGATACTACATCTGTGATATCCTTTGTGTGTCTTCGCTTCATTTTCAAACATTTGAGTGTGCATTTCAGTTGATCAAAATTCGAAGTTGCAGTAGCTATATGTTGCTGTGTCTGTAATGTGAGTCTCCCTTCTGAATCGTACTGTGAATTTTGTCATTGCAGTTTCCTATAACTGCTATACGTGAAATCAAAATTCTAAAGAAACTTCACCATGAAAATGTAATCAAGTTGAAAGAAATTGTGACTTCTCCAGGTACATTTTTCAATGATCTAAATGTGCTGTTACCAAAATAATGTAGGCTTCAATTTATTCATTTCTAATTTTTTTTATTAACAGGCCCTGAGAAAGATGAACAAGGGAGGCCAGGCAAGTTATTCATTTTCATGATAATAGTCAATTACTTCATTTTCAATTAGACAGTAGCATGCAATTTGCTCTACTGTTTTGATTATATGAATATATCCATAATCTCCCTTTGGATTATGTTATTTTCCATATTACCTACTACATTGTTTCTGTTTTGTTTGGAATTGTGCAGACGGTAACAAATATAAAGGTGGCATCTATATGGTCTTTGAATACATGGACCATGATTTGACAGGTCTTGCTGACCGACCTGGGATGAGATTCACAGTTCCCCAAATTAAGGTATGACTGTTAATATTCAGTGTTAATTGATATATTAATAGTTGTTTTAGTCATGCCTGAGTTGTTTTTTCCTTCTGAAGTGTTATATGAGACAACTTCTGACTGGGCTACATTACTGTCACGTAAATCAAGTACTTCACCGTGATATCAAAGGTGTCCTTTTGCTAATGTCTTCCAAAGATAGATGTGCAAATTGGTTTTAGATTTTATCAAATCTATTACTCCTATTTGATGTGCTTTGTTCTGTTGCAGGTTCGAATCTTCTCATAGATAATGAAGGTAATCTGAAGCTTGCTGATTTTGGACTGGCACGGTCATTTTCTAACGAGCACAATGCGAATCTTACAAATCGTGTCATCACATTATGGTACAGGTAATTTATGCTCTTAACAAGTTTTTAATTTTAGCCCAAGTTCTTTTGGGAGGGTGGCATCATGTACTTATGCCTATACACATTATTGATTTATTTCATTATTAATTAGACCCCCTGAGCTGCTGCTTGGGACAACAAGGTACGGACCAGCTGTAGATATGTGGTCTGTAGGGTGCATTTTTGCAGAGCTTCTTCATGGAAAGCCTATATTTCCTGGAAAAGATGAGGTTAGTGATAATATATATAATCCTTGTCTGAAATTAGGGGTAAAGTAAAAGTGGTTGTTGTGAAATTGTATTGTGGTGAGGCATGCTTTTAACCAGTATGTTATCACTACTCAGTATACAAGATGTCTTAAAGGCCAGATGAAGAGATTCTTCATACTTGATTTTCTGTTTTTGTCATACAGACTTCAAATATTTTCTACCAATCTAAATAATGATTTTTTATCTGAACGTTTGCATTATAATGTGGTTTTTATATTACTCATCAGGGCTAAACTGAATGCTGATAACTGTGTCTGGCTTAGTGCTGGATCTAACCATAATACTTTCCAATAATTTAGTTTCCCGATGTTTTTACTTTCATTCCATTTCTTGCTTTTACCATGTGTGGCCTACAGTGTATATACTCATGGTAATTGTTTCTAGTACAGCTTGAAGGTAGTGCATGTTTTCTTTGTAATTATTGCAGCCAGAACAATTAAATAAGATTTTTGAGCTGTGTGGAGCACCAGATGAGGTGAATTGGCCTGGTGTTTCTAAGACTCCTTGGTATAATCAATTTAAGCCAACAAGACCAATGAAAAGACGTCTCCGGGAAGTTTTCAGACAGTAAGTCTCGGAGTATGAGTATAAATACTACATGTTTTTTAACCACTCTCATCGTCAAAAAATAGAAAAAGACAATAATTATATATTGCATACACATTTAATATTTGTGCCTGTTCAATCTGAATAGCTTTTCTCCGTGACTGAATTATAGTTTTGATCGTCATGCTCTGGAATTGTTGGAGAAGATGCTGACACTTGATCCTGCTCAGGTATTATTTTGATTGCTAAATAAATTTCTAGTTGGTTCATTGTGTTTCAACTTTCAAATACCTTGTATTCCTGTTTTTCTTAAACTACCCTGTCTCTTTTAATTTAATAGTTAATTATATGCTTTATCTACTATGGTTAATTGGTTATAGTTATCTAAGAAACATATATTGACAAATTTCCTTTTGAGCCTACGACAGAAATGGTATCATCTGGTTTTGTTTGAGTGGCTTATGTTATGTGATCAAAATGGTGAAAATAAAAATTAAAAATTTTAAAAAATTACGTCAATAGTGCTCGTGTGAGATGCAACTGAAGAAGTAATATATTTATGCATGATACTACCTCCAGTCCTTTTTGTAATAAACAAATGAGTTAATTCTTTCGGTCCTAATTATAAGAAAAATAGTCCCATTTTAAGATTGATTAATGGCTAAATTAATTTTAAACCCTTTATTTGTTGTGAAGTCTATGAATGAGACACTCATTCTCCATGCAAGTGTATGCAATCATTAGGGTATTAACAATATATGTCACTCATTGGTGGAAAAAAATCATCCCTTAAATTATGACTAGTATCATTAACTATAATTACCACTTAAAAGCATTTATTTTAAGGGTATTTCAGGAATAAAATTGAAACTTATGCCCTTATTAACAAATTTAAATTGACTATTTTGATTAGTCTTGATGAATTAGTTATTTTTTCCTTGTAGAAGGACCAGAGGAAGTCTTTTAAGAGATGAAATACATAGTGTTCCTTTCAGTCCAATGATAATGTTATTCACTACTGGGAGATATCCTTTTATGATGAACCATTCTGTTCTTGATCTATATTCTAAATATTTGTTTGCCAAATTGATTTCTCAACAGAGAATTACTGCCAAGGATGCACTTGATGCTGAGTATTTCTGGACTGATCCATTACCATGTGATCCTAAGAGGTATGACCATGATATTTAGTACTCACTTTCAAAATATTAATTTTCCTTGGAGGAATATGCGATCTTCATAGGACTAAATGCTTATCCCATTTGTTCTTCCCCATATATGTTTGGTGCTTCTATCAACTATAATTTACTATTTTTTATTTTTCAACTCACTAAGTCACCATTACTCCTATATTTGGCTTAGTTTACCCAAATATGAGTCATCACACGAGTTTCAGACCAAGAAAAAACGCCAGCAGCAACGACAAAATGAAGAAAATGCCAAGCGTCCTAAAATACAGCATCCACAGCAGCATACACGTCTGCCCCCCATTCAGCAGGCTGGGCAACAACACCCCCAAATGCGGCAAGGTCCTAACCACCCTATTCATGGGTCTCAACCAGCAGTTGGTGCAGGACCTAGCCATCATTATGGAAAGCCTCGCGGTCCTTCTGTTGGGCCACGAAGATATCCTCCCGGTGGGAACCCTGGTGGGGGATACAATCACCCGAATCGTGGGGGGCAAGGAGGAGGAAGTGGTTATGGAAGTGGGCCATATCCTCCCCTAGGGCGGGGTGCACCTTATGGGTCAAGTGGTATACCTGGTGGGCCCAGTGGTGGTCCTCGTGGTGGGGGTGGTAGTGGTTATGGAGTTGGAGCTCCAAATTATCCTCAAGGCGCTCCTTATGGTGGATCAGCGGCTGGGCGTGGCTCAAACATGATGGGTGGTAACCGCAACCAACAATATGGTTGGCAGCAGTAAAACCGTTTTCTTATCATATATGATTGGTTGGCTGCAGTAAAGCCTTTTCTTATCATATATGATTTGGTGACGCGCCGATGATATGGAAGTTGATGAACAGTGGTGTAGAAAGATCAGCATATTTATGGATTGATTTATTGAGAAAAAGATATGACCCTCATCATTGATTATTGATATTATAGTATGATTACTTGAACTGCATTGAAGTGTTTTTGAAGCACCTATCATAATGTTTTTGTCCTTGAGTCATGCAGAAACCACGAAAGGGAAGAGAACCTCTTAATGCCTTTGTAGTTGTTCACTTTTAATATTTTATACCTTTGATTCCTCTGCGGCATGTGTATTAATGAAAACAACATGCTTTAAGATGTTTAACACGTTACTTTTCTAGCTGATACATCGTTTTTCTGGGAATGTTGTACCGATCGAGTTTTGTTTTGTTTTGTTTTATTTTATTTTTTCAAACTAGTATATGATGCTTTGTAACTTACTGTTTCGGTAATGTGAAGGTAGAAAATATTTACTTGCCTCTGGAAGAGTTAAAGGAGGAATTTTGTGATGAAAAATGATACACATAGCTGTATGTATCTTGTAACATCCTTAAAAATTATATTTTTAGATTATATGTATAATTAAATTATAGAGGTATGATAATAGTTGGTTACAAAAATATAAAAACTTATTTGAACATAAAAAAAATTCTAAAAGAATTTACATAAATCAACCAAGCATAAGGTAAGTTATACGTGAACTTTGTAGGTAATTTGAGTTATAAATGGTAGAAAATTAACGTAGGACCAAGAAATAATTTTTCAGCAAAAAACATTAAATCAATAAGATTTCCTAATTGTAAACTCCCTTCACACGTATCCTTAGTCATTTATTAAAAGAATCTTTGTTTTTGCTTAGTCATCAAGAACTTAATATATAAAATTAATATATCTTCTAAGGTAATGAGTGCCTAGTAAAATTCTAACTAAACTAAATCTTAATTCCGTTATAAATAAATTAAATCACTTAAAACGCAATTGATTAAAGTAGTATAAATAGCCTTGGCATTCAAAATTTCTGCACGTAAATCTCAGCTTTAAAATATATAATACTACCACTTGCTCCTGCACCAAACTTTCTATTTTCTACTACTTTTGCTACCACCTTATCTATCAGCCATTTTCTTCTTTAAGACCTCATTTCCTAGAGTATTTTACAAGGAAGACAGCCCTTACTCCATCCTTTCTCAAGACTCGAAATCATTTGAGGTAAGCTAGGCTGCAATTTCTAATTAAGTATTTGTTTAGATTAACTTATATGCTTAGTTGGGCAGACTTATAGTTTTTATTTAGGTTGAAAAATTTATGTTTTGAAGGAAATTTTATGATGAGAATACGTTGATTTTAATCATCAAATAGGTGATGATTTATAAGTTGAAATATTAATGATACGGGAAGTTACACTTGATGATTTTTAGAAGTAATTTGATGACCAAATGATTAAATTTTGAAGTAGAGGTTGAATGGTATGGAGATAAATTGTTCGAATGTGTGAATATTAAGTTTGAGGATGAAGTAGTAAGATGGTAAGTGATGATTTCTTTATGTATTAAAATAATGAAAACCCGGATACACTACCCATATTGTAACCATCCCGGATACACTATCTATATTGTAACCAGCCCGGACACGCTACCATATTGTAACCATCCCGGATATAAACCATCCCGGTTCAACTCAACTTGGCCATCCCGGATCTCTCTATCTGTGTTATAAGCATCTAAGTTAAACCGGTCATAATTAATCTGGTTATATCCTTCCCGACTTCCACATAACCCGGTCATTCCAGTCACAACTAATGATATTCCATCCCGGATGCACATACCCCAACCAACCCAGACAGCTATATAAGTTATAATCATCTCGAGTGCACCTACCCTCGTCATCCCAATCACAACTAATGATATCCCATCCCAAATGTAAATACCTCGACCAACCCGGAACAACTATATAAGTTGTAACCATCCCGACACACATACCCCGACCATCTCTCTATCCTAGTTATAAGCATCTAAGTTAAAACTCATCCCGACCATCCTGGATTTCTCTATCCAGATTATAAGCATCTAAGTTAAACCTCATCTCGGATACCTATGATATACCCATCCCAGTTAAACTTACCTCGTCTATCCCGGATACAATTACTTATATTACACCTATCTATGTTAAACATACCCCGTCCATCCTGGGTATCTTATACATGTTATAACTATTCAGGATAAACTCATCCCGGAATCCCTCTATCCATGCAATAATTATCTAAGTTAACCTCATCCCGGCCATCCTAGATATAAACATACATGTTATCACCATTCAGGTTCCACTTATTCCGGCCATCCCGGAAATAAACATACATGTTATCACCATCCAGGTTCCACTTATCCCGGCCATCCCGGATATAAATATCCAAGTCATCCAAGTAAAAATCATCCCGGCCATCCCGAGTCCCTTTATATAGGTTATAAGCATCTAAGTTAAACCTCATCCCGGCCATCCCGGATATAAATATCCATGTTATAACCATCCAGGTTAAAGTCATTCCGGATATTCTGGTTGCAAATTACCCTCAACCTTGCTATACATATCTCGGCTACACGTTAAACGCATCTCGGTTACCTAGTTTACATCCTTTCTTATAGATACTCAGCACTGGGTAGCACTTTTCGGTTATACCAACCCGACTTCCCAATGAACCTCCATCACTATAGATACTCAGCCTTATGTAATCGATTACAGAGGCGTGATAATCAATTAAAACAGTCAAGACATGTTTATTACAACAGATAACCATATATCATTAAGGAAGAGGAAATGTATTATGGTTTATTAGTTAGACTACTAACAGGATTTCTGTAGCTTGAGGGTATTAAATTATCCTGACCAAATTTGTATAATCTTGTTTGAAAAAGGTATGGTGGTAGTTTAACCATAATTTTGGTACGTATGATGTTAAGATGAAAATATTTTCCATAAGATTATATGTGAATAATGGATGTTTGATGTGAAGGTATGATTGATTCATGTTTCCAAGTCCAGTATGAGATTTGTGAAACATAATCTATGAAATATAGAGACTAGGTGCAAAAACATGAAATGACATGCATGATTAGCGTAAGACGGCCGCAACATTCCTACATACAGTACGATATGTAGAGGCCATGTGCACCCTGGAAAAAATTCATTTCATGCATTCATATAGTTGCATAATTATTTTATGATGATTTACTAACGTACTAACGTGTTTTGATGTTTTAGTTTTTGCCTACTGAGAAATTTTATTTCTCACTAGATTTGTTTCATTTATTTTATAGATGGCCTCCGTGATTCTCTTTGTAACGACCCGCCACGTCGCTACTGTAACTCTACTCTTAACTACAACACCAACGTAACCTTTGATAAAAGAATACCCCATTTTATTGTTACTGAAAACTGTGGTAGATGTTTTTTTTTTTTTTTGCAATCACTAGGGAAGGTAGTGGGTCTACTACCACTACCACTAGGGAACCCTGCAGTGGCAGCTCTATGATGGTCGGGACGCTAATCATGCGGCTTGGGAGGGACGGTGTAGGGCTTCCCACGGTTTTGATGCCCGATCTTCTTGTCCCTTATGGGGCCCGTATTCCGGTAGTAGGCAGCCCTATCTCTGGAATCTTCGTCCCATATCCTACACATGTTTACCAAGGCCAGGAACTGGCAGACTCCTTGGTAGTTCATGGCTTGTTTCACCTCGGGTTGCAAGCCATTCAAAAACTTCACACACTTAGAGCTTTCCCCATCCTATCCCTGTTAGTGGGAAAAATATCTTACCAACTCCTCGAACTTAGCCGCATACTCGGCTACAATCCGGTTTCCTTGTTTCAGCTCAAGGAACTCTATCTCCTTCTTGTTCCTCACATCTTCCGGGAAGTACTTCTCCAGGAATGCCTCCTTGAAAGTCTCCCATGTCACAACCCGGCCTTCCGCCTCCATGCATTGGCGGGATTTGTCCCACCAGTACTCGGCTTCCTCTGCCAGAGTATACATGCTGAAAGCGACCTTCTGCTCCTCGGGGCATGACATAACCCAGAAGATCTTCTCAATCTCCCGAATTCATGTTTGAGCGCCATCCGGGTTGTAACCTCCGTGGAATGAAGGTTGATTGTTACGCTGAAAGCGGTCCAATCCCTAGTATTCCACAGCTCCGGGGGCTTCTCCTCTATTCTGATTCCCCAATGCCTGGGCTAAGGCTTGGAGGGCATCAGCTATGGCGTGATCATTCCTACCAGCCATCACTTACTGCGGGTAACAAGAAGTGAGAACCCGGAAGGAATACACAAACAAACACCAACCATACTATACAGACTCTCTACTATTTGCATCCCGTACTGCTTGCCACAATGTTTCCTTGTATTGTCCTAAATTATTCAGATGGTTAGTCTGATAACTTACAACAAAACCTAGAAACTTATGGTATAACAAACGTGGGAAGTACAAATATGCTATGGCTATACTAACAATAACATCCTACACAAGCTCAAACACGAACAAACATTCATCTAGCACAGTACAATTTGTCACTTCATCAATCAGACACTCAATCAATCAGCATAATCATGCACAGAGAAACATAGCAAGCTCACAACTCATTGGCCGAAAGGTTCGACCTGCTTTGATACCATTAATGTAACGACCCGCCACGTCGCTACTGTATCTCTACTCTTAACTACAACACCAACGTAACCTTTGATAAAAGAACACCCCATTTTATTGTTACTGAAAACTGTGGTAGATTTTTTTTTTTTGCAATCACATGACGATTATGAATATAACCAAGACGCGTATGAAAAGCATTCCAATTGCATACATGTCTATGTTTATACAAGATGTGTTTTAATCACAATTACAATTATCCATACTTAAAACGTACAAGAGTTTTTCGAATCAAGTAAGAAATTACATATCAGGGGTGCAACTAGCAAGACATGAGTGTAACTATCAAAATCAGGGGTGTAATCATCAAAACACAAACCCTGCCCGGGATTCGTCACATCGACGTCCTGGCAACTCGGCAGCTCCACTCAAAGGTTATCATCTTCCCGGTTCTCCTATAGCTGTCCTTCTGTTCACACGAACCGGGTTCGCGATCATCACAGGTGTCAAACCACACGACACAACAAAGCAAGGGTGAGTCATCATGTAAGATAACAAGCAAAAGGTAACATTAGCCAAGGGAAAACAATCCAAGCATCACAGTATCACCACAATGTCCAAATATATATCAACACGTAGCTAACATAAACGAACATTCAAGAACATTCCACAAGTAGACTTAAAGATATCTAACATGATGCATGCTCCTGTCTCAACCCTCAGTCATGCAATGTGGTACCATCCCGAAAATAGGCCAAATCCATGGTCCAAATGATAGCTGTAGTTGTCGTCGGGGTCACTTTATCGTGCACAGGACTCACCCCCCGTGGTGATCAGCCAAACGGGTGTCATAAGGATCTCCCTACAGACATGGCCCCCTAGTACTTCTCGTACTATTAGAGTCAATCATCCTATTTTCGCCATGCAAATGAAGTATGTCTCTCATGCGCGCCATCAATGTATGGCCCGACACAGGAACTTCTTGCCCTGGCTAGGATCTCCATACCCTCCCATGTTACATAACACTGCCCCAAACGAGGGCCGCCCCAACACGGGCCACAACCACGTATGTCTCTCATGGGCACCATCAATGTATGGCCTGACACAGGAACTTCTCGCCCTGGCTAGGATCTCCATACCCTCCCATGTTACATACACACTGTCCCAAACGAGGGCCGCCCCAACACGGGATCACTGATGCATTGACCATGGTTCTTACAAGGTCCACCACTCGGTCTCGACATCTCATGTGTTTATACCTAGCCTCTTACTATGGCTCTATCAAGGTACAAAACATCTCAAGCCATCACATAGGCTGACTTCAATTGTGATCACATACGTCATCCACAAATACTACACTCACACACACACACACACACACACATATATATATATATATATGTACATATATATATATACAACTCGACTAATCCGTCTCGGTAGCCGACATCACCAACACATACACATACAACTCGGCCAACCCATCTCGGCAGCCGACATCACCAACACATACACATACAACTCAGCCAACCCATCTTGGCAGCTGACATCACTAACACATACACACATACAGCTCGCCCAACCCATCTCGGCAGCCGACATCACCAACACATACACACATACAACTCGGCCAACCCATCTCGGCAGCCGACATCACCAACACATACACACGTACAACTTGGCCAACCCATCTCGGTAGCCGACATCACCAACACATACACGCACAACTCGGCCAACCCCTACCTAGTGCTCAGCACCTTCACGAACACTTCTGCAAAGTGTTTGAGGGCTTTTCAGCATCAAAATGCCAACTTTTCACACATGCACGGGGAGATTCTTACAACGTCAACTCCCCCTTTCCAGAACCCCACACCAGAATATCATTAACATCAACACAAAACCGATTCCCAAACACAAGGCATAATCCATTCCATTCAATAAGACGAACATAGCTTACTAGAAAACAACACACACATGGGACATGCAACCATCGTCCAAGTCGGACTCTCCGGTCCTCAACCATGCTACCTGAAATCGTTATTAAACATGATAAGCTCCCCTTACCTAACCAGAGGTTCGTCTCGCAGCTACACGTCGTATTGTACTGAGCTCCTGTTTCGACCACGAGTTCCTCCTCGACGTCGGGATTTCGGGTTGAAGGCAACACAGAAAGGTTAAGGGAGAGGGAGAGAGCTCTGGGTGAGTGCGAGCTTGGGAGAAAGAAAAGAAAACGTTAAGGTTGAAGAAAGGAAGAGTAAACTCCTGCTGTGCCAGTCTGCTGCTTATAAACACGGCTGACACAGCACGTCCACATAACGTGCACAACCAGCAAGCACAGTACAGCAGTGTTGACTTATGTCTCATCACCCATCAAGCATGCAACCCAAGACGAAGCACTCAGGACAGCAATTAAACATACACTAAAACATATTATTGTAACACACATATATACATCCACTAAGCAACTTGTAATCCAGATCATTACACTATTCCTTGATGCTTTTAGAGTGGGACTGGTATCTTGATGAAGATATAAATTGTTATGTTCTTATAATGCATCCTGTAATACGTATGTATGTATATTTTGGCATACATTTCCCGGTGTCTGTATTAAATAATATGTTCAACCCAAATGATCCTTTTATGAATGACTATCATGATCCACCTCTGGAGCCCATATATATTTCCTCTAGCCACAGTTTTCCTGTTGTACCTGATTTTGGAGGAAACATGAATTTTAATGGCGAGGTTGATGCAGAAGAAAGCCTAGATGAAAATGTCTAAAAAGATGAAGGAAGTATTAACATAAACCTATGTAAAATAAATAAGGATCATAGTTAGTTTAACTACATGTTTTATGTTTTAATATGGGAATGTATGAAAAAGTTGATGAATGATAGTAGTGAATCATGTAATAATGAATATATCTATATATAATAAATTATATTACAACTTACATAAGTTATACATAGAACAATTTTTTTTTATAAACATTTCTTAAAATTTAACCCTAAAACTAAGATACGTTCTTAGTGAGAAATAAGAAGAGAAGTGAGAGAAATGAAATAAAGAATATATGATATGATAGGAAGGGAGTAAAAATGAGGTTGAAAGAAAGGTGGAAGTGCTGTGTACTGTAGGAACATAAATATCATTAGTTTCGCTATTTGCAGAGTTAACGTTTTGTTTTGATCTTAAAAGTATCATAGGTGTTGCTCTGGTCCGTGAAGCTTTTCTGTGCATATAAATTTGTCCTTAAATTGTTTATAAATTAAATAGAATAGTCCACCCCATGCTTTGCACAGTCAGTAGAAAGTGGAAAGAACCCGATATTAATAAAAAATGCAAAAGATAAAAAGGAAAGTGAGAGTGCTGGGAAAATGGTAGCATGATGATGCGTGGCATTGACAACTTAGTATGATAAACTTGCAAGCAAATTAAAATTTTTAGTAATCAAGTTGTGACGGAAAAGAATTGATCCCTATACATAAAAATGTGTTAAGTAGTCCTTATAGTGTAAAAGTTACTGATTAGTCTGTCATCATTTGTTAATCGTTAAGTTCCTTCGTAATTTAATTCCTATACGTCTAATACATTATTAATTTGGTTGTTATGTGTAAAACATTTTTAATTAATCCCTACATGCGGTTAACAATGACAGACCAAATTGGTAACATTTACACATACAGTAACCAATATAATACTTTACATGTACAGGGACTGATCCAGGGCCCTTCCTGAAAATTCTTTGGCCCGGGGCGAAGTGAAAAAAAATGGGTCCCTAACACAAATTTTTTTAAATACAAATAATATTAAAAGATATAAAAAATTCATTACATCCCAAATAATTTTCAAAACTGTATATTAAAGATACATATAATGCTTTATAAAAAGCATTTTCTTCTGACATTTTTTGACGCAAAATCATTTATAATCATATCTACATCAATTTTATCCAACATATTTCTCTCAATAGATAACATTGTTAGACCATTCAATCTCTCCTGCGACATTGTCGATCTCAAGTAATTTTTCAATAATTTCAACTTTGAAAAACTTCTTTCCGCGGAAGCTACTGTCACATGCATCGTTAATAGGATTCGATATGCAATAGAAACGTTGGGGTAACAATCTGCATTTTTGACAAATTCAAGAATATCAATTGCTGTCATTGACTCATTTGGTAAAGTCATTTGCAACACCTTCATTTCAAAATAAAAGTCATCTGCATCAACATCTGACAAAGTATTATGAGAAAATGTATCCTTAAAATTATTGCAACAATCCCTTAATCTATTGTTTTCCAAGGACTTCAACCTTGTAGAGTCAATTAAAAATCCAAAAACATTTTCAAAAATCTTTAGTTGATCAAATCTATCTTTCAAAGAAGCAATCGCCATATCCACAATCACCAAAAAGTAGTTAACTCTAAAAGACTCCTCAGGTGATTGCAAATCTTCATCATGACAATCCTCACCAAATTGTTTTTTTTCTAAAAATAGGACGTTTAGTTGGAAAATTTGGCTCAATTTAAGAAACAAATAATTACGAATTACAAATTTAAGAAACTAAAAACTAAAAACATTAAACACTTACCTCAATTAATCAAAAATCCCAACTCCAAACCAATCAACAACCGAAAACTATACTCGAAAGTCGAATTTGTACTCCAATTTGTATTCGAATTTGTACATGAAACCAATCAAATATATACTCGAAATTTTTTGTTACCGTTATATAATAAAATTGAATAATGTTACCGTTTGCTATATTTTTCAACAGTCAACAGAGATAGAGGAAGAGCATGAGCTGAAGAGGTAGAGACAGAGGAAGAGCTGAAGAGCCAGAGCCGTGATTCCCGTGAAGATGGAAAGAAGGAAGAGGAATTAAGGAAATTGCTTGGAAAAGAAAAAAAAAATTACTCGGGAGTCAATGCTTCAGATTTGCAACGCCTTTATTCTTGTAGTTTGCTTTTTATTCATGCTATAGTCGAAGACTTGAGAGACTGAGACTAAGAGGTGCAGAAGCAGGAAAGGTATTTGATTACAATGGCTGGGAGTTCATCTTCAACTGCCAATGGTAATAGCACTTTGGTAAAATAATTTAAAAATATTATAATAACTCATATATTTTATTTAATTAATTAAATTAGATTGCATCGACTAACGGTGAACCCTTTGGTAACAAAAAATATTAAAAAAATCTTTTATAATCTTAACATACACCATATATTTGAAATGAAATTTACGTTTCGCAATCAATCACGGGTATACAATACACATAATTTAAGAAGCTACCTTGTAATTACATTAAATTATAATTTGATGAATCATAACTTACTTTATATATAGATCAAACTAATAAGTGAAGATCATGTGTCAATCCTAATTTGTCTATGCTATTATTACTATTAACATGACAAGTCACGTACAACAGCCATAAATTTCATTTATTGGATGAAAAAAATGATTTATTGGCAGTTTATTGGCAGGAACCTTGAATATACCTCACTACATATTACTGGAAAAAATTGCTAGTCATAATTTGCTAAGATTTGCTAGTCACGTACAGGCCAATGGCTGGCTACATACCTCACCACATATTAGGAGAAAAAAATTGGGCCCTGGGCAGGTGCCCCGTTTGCCCTGGCCCAGGGCCGGCCCTGGACTGATCTAATAATTTATAATTTTTTACGGTATGTGTGCCAACCAAATTGAAAATCCACTATACATATAAGGACTGAATTATATCTTTAACCTTATAATAAATTTAAAGAGTATTTTGTAACACCTTAATTTTTATAAAAAAAAATACAATTGTCTTGATTTACATAAATTGACTCACTAAACTGTTTACTATTAGAATTTGTGATTGCTTATTATTTAAATCTCAAATTATAAAAAAAAACATTTTATCATTTTGTAGCATATTTAGGTTTTGGAAAAGAATAATAATTTAGAAATAGTAGTGTAACACCCCGTAGGCCTCCGGTGCGTTAACATTAATAATATCAGTTTAGCGCTCAATTATCAGAAAATAGTATTCAGCGGAAGAGCAGAATCGTTTTTCTTGATTCATTATGTATGGAATATCAACCTGTGAAATCATAATTATACAAAATACAATACAATCCTATGCTGATCCAGTTTCCCCATTCATATATCAACCAGACATCTTAATAATACAGACAGATAACAGATATAAGACAATTATACTCAGGGTAAAGCACATATCATATACATAACCAGGTTCTGTACATGTACATATCAAAGTCCATAGTCCACACCACACATACCGTGGTGGTACAAAAGAATAACAGCCCTCCATGAGGGAGTACAGAACTCTACATCAAAATAAAACAAAAGAGCCATCCAACTCCTAGCCTAGTCTCAACTGGGCCTCCTGCCCTGAGACTGCTCTTCTCTTCCAGAAATATCACCTGAAATCATATAAACCCCCACACGGGGTGAGATAACATATCTCAGTAAGCTCAGGGTCCTTGGGAAATCATTCCCACCCTGGCCCACAGATTCACAACACATAAACAGGTATATAGGTCATATATGGCTCACTGGCCTCAACATAACATAAACATCATCACAAACAAATCTATGACAGGAGGTAGAGCTCCTCGATGCCTGGCGGAGCTCCTCGACGCCCACTGACGGAGCTCCTCAACGTCAGTGCCTGTCATAGTGTGGCAGAGCTCCTCAATGCCACGGGCGAAGCTCCTCAACGCCCATAAATACCCGACGGAGCTCCTCAACGCCGGTATGTATCTGTTGGCCAACAGTTCTGGCAGAGCTCCTCGATGCCAGGGACGGAGCTCCTCAACGTCCAGAATACCCGACGGAGCTCCTCAACGTCGGTATTCTTCTATTGGCCAACAGATGTCTCAAGCACATCACAAACATCAAATGCCAATGCATACAATCTCAATACAAGTAATGCCATAGCCAATGCATGCATCATGAATCATGACCAACACTCCCCAGGAGTGTGGTGTGCAACCAAAGCGGGAATTCATCCCCAAGAAACACTGAACTTACCTGGTGAGGTCTCAGCTCGTAATTCCTTCCCAGGTCTGTGGCTTCCACCGCCAACAGTCTCAGAATCAATGCCTAATCAAGGCATAAGTAATTTCATATCAAAATAAGCCCTCAGGCATACAACTCACAATACATAACATTTCAGAAATCCCTTATCCTAGGGTTTAATCAATATCTGCCCACACAAGGCTTTTTCTCAGGCTTCACATAAGCATAACTAAGGCTCTGGCATCTCAACAGATAACCACAAGTGACCATTACACAGGTCACACAGATAACACAGAGCCAAAATTCAAAGTCATCAGAATCAAAAACTGAAAGCTATTCCTTCATCATTAAGCAATTCTAAACAAGTTTCCCAACAGAACTCTGGGCTAATTCTAGCCCCAGAGCAACATAATTCACAAAATCCAAGGATTTCTCAATATCAAAAACAACCGAATAAACTCATGTTTCTTACCTCAGTGGCAACCCAAAAGGCTAGAGAACAGCTTTCCTAAGCTCTGTCGTCCCTTCTATGCCTCTGGTTCTTGCCAACACTCAGGTTTCTGAGGTTTCTCTGAGAAATGGGATTTTGCTTAAATCTAAGGAATTGATGAAGGATTTTAGCTTTCAATCGGTTAAAACACGTTTCTAGGTCACAGGGAAGTGTTTAGGCTAGTATATAAGGCACTAGGGAGCTTGGAACGTCCATTAATGGAGGCTGGAGGTCCAGGGAAGAAGAAAACCCTTTTTCCCTCTCCATTTTCGCATTCTGCCCTTTATATACTCAACCTGCCCGAGCTCCCGCGCGATCCGCGCCGTCTCCCACGCTATCCGCGCCACAATGGCGGTGCTTCTGGCGCTATCAGCGCCATCTCCGCGCCATCAGCGTCAGCTTCCAGAACCTGTGGCGCCATCCGCGCCACACCTGGCGCTGACCGCGTGGAATTCCAGTGAGAATTGGTTTTCCAGGCCACTTGCCGCGCGGTCCGCGCCACCCATGGCGCTATCCGCGTGGGCTGGAAAACTTTGGCGCCATCAGCGCCAGACCTGGCGCCATCCGCGCCACACCCTTAACAGGGTTTTCTGATGCGAATCCCCGCGCTATCGCGCGGGAAGGTATGACACCAACCATGCCATAACTCAGGGTTATCACAAGTAGGTAACATATTTATGGATATTTATTGGTCTTTTATATTTAAATAATTTTAAAAAAACGTATAAAAAAGTAAGAAACACTTTATC
>QARZ01000294.1:71258-83741 GCA_013407115.1 Glycine latifolia | reverse complement strand
TATATATATATATATATATATATATATATATATATATATATATATATATATATACACACTATTGTATAAAGGGAATACCTTTTGATAATTGATTTTTGGTGTTCATTTTTGTTTAAGACCATTTTATCCTTTAGTAATTACATAAACACACTTAATTTATCCTATTACCCCTAGAAAAATTTGTTTAATAGATAACTAAATGAAAAAAAAAATGTAACCGTTACTCTCAAACCATTTCCTATTTAGCAGAAATACAGATGTTGTCGCACTTATATGTTTGTATTTTTATTTCACTATTTCGTTTTTATTTGCTAAAATTAATATATTTTTACAATTTATCTTATTATATATATATATGCAACTGTCAATGTATATTTTATTCTGTCCTAAAATTAATATAGATAACCATGTATAAGATGATAAATTGTTTCAATTTATCAAAATTAAAGTCTTATTAAATGCAAAAAATATAAAATAAAATTCGACACTAATTAAAAAATTAATATACACATCAAAGCATAATAATGTAAATTGTTATAATGTAGCAAACATGACAATGAAAATAGATAAGTTTACTTGAGAGATTGATCTATATATTGTTTACAAAGTTATAATATGTTAAGTGTTGTGATGATGACACTAAAAATCCACTTCATTATTTTTGGCAACCTCTATGTTGAAAGTTGAAACCTACACTCATTAATAAAGGAGATTTTAGAGATAAAATAAATAACATTAACATAAAGATAATTGTCACTTCTTGAAGCTTGATCTTGATGTCTTTGGAAGCTAAGCCTCATTGAATGTTGTTTTGATGTTACAAATTCGTAGCAACTGCCTTGAATGGATGTACGTGACAATTTTAAAAAAATTTAAGGTTAAAAATGAGTTCCTTGGGTGTCAAAACTTAGGGTTAGCCTTAAATATTACTTGAATCAAAGTTTGCTAGTAAAAGTTATGAACAAAACAAGGTTAAGTGAAGTTTTTGGAATTAAATTTGTCACGAAAATAAATTGGTTGTTATGGCTGCATGGATTGTTTTTCTTAAAGATTTGAATTCAAAAATAAGTTATTTATGTGTTCAAATATAGGATAGCAAGTAAAATTTATGAAAAACAGATTTCTGAAACACTTAGAAATTTGAAAACAAGTTTAAGAGTGAAACTTTGTGAAACAAGGCAGCAACTTGATACTAGACATTATATGACTTAATTTGGTAATTTTAAGAGTAAAACTGGATTTAGAATGAAGAAAACCCTAGGTGAAGTTTTAGGGAGCCCTGAGAATCGCTTTAGGATCCATTGCAAACTTGTAAGTTAAGATAGACAAAATTACTAATCCCATGAGGACCAACTTGTATTAATTCTCTAATTTGTAATTTGATGTTGTATGTAATGTTGAAATTAATTACAATTGTTCTCTTCTGGTTATTGTTATGCCTCCAAATGTTATGAATATTGTTAATGTAACTGTTATGATATAAGGTGAATTTTATGTTCAATGTTGAGATTGATTGTATGCATGTCCGATGACTATTGTTATGCTTTAAGTGAATATATTTTATGCTAGTGTGACTACTAAGATATGAATGAATGATGAAATTTACAGGGTAGCTTAAGAATGCCTATGATTGACAGAGTGTGAACTGTTACACTTGTGTTTGTGGCATGTGATTTACATTTCTACAATATATTGATATTTACTTATATGCACTTTAGTCTGAGTCCAGGGGTGTCCGACCCTCTACAAATTGTTTGTTATAAATTTTGGGATGTTGTAAATATAATCGTTATGCTATTGAATTTTTGGCAAATTTGTGTGAAAAGTGATTTGTATCACTTGAGGAGCCTAGAATGGTTCCTTGAGAGCCATAAGTAGGTTTGAGCCTCATTTGTGTGTGTGTGTGTGTGTGTGTGTGAGTGTGTATGAATGTTTGTTTTGCGTGATGTACATGGCATGAGGGCTACACGCATAATACGGAGGAAAGATGCAAGAAGATTGAAGAGTAAGGAACCGTTAGTTATGTCCCATCTGTGAGATGACATATTTGGTTGTTAGGTATCATCTGTGAGATGGTGTGGTTATGGTTAGATTCCATCTATGAGATGGTGAGGCATGTGATTATGGCCATCTATGAAATGATGAGGCATGTAGTTATGTTCCATGTGTGAGATGGTAAGGTATGTTACTTTGTTCCATTTGTGAGATAGTGAGGTTTATGTTGAGAAATGGATTGTTTACAGGGTACACTGGGGCATATTGGGTGGAGAGGTTTGAGGAACTTAGGGGAATTAGCAAGTGTTTACTATTCAACATTCGGTGCACTCATTTAGCGCAGGGAACCAACAAGCCTCACTTTGTTACTCCTAACGAGCTCCGAGACTATACTGTTAGGTCTGGATGACAATTCGAAGCTACCTTAGATTTTGATGTTTACAAAAAGTATAAATTGTTGATGATTTTATGAGTTAATGTTAAGTGGATCGGGCCAACTTTGTTAAAGGACTTAATTGTTATCTACATATCTCGTCCATACTCAAAGTGGAAAACATTTTGGTAAGTATTAACCAACGTCCAACTTGGTATAAAACAAAGAGTGTCCACTCATTATAAGAACTAGTATTACAGTTAGTATGATCAACACTCATGTCTAGTTGGTATAAGCCTCTTACTCACTATTATGACATCCAACATAGTACGAAAAGGTTATGCTAGCTGAAAAGGGAAGTACACTTATTGTCGCTCACCAAAATATTCATCAAGAGTCATTATCGCTGAGGACAAGAAGCACATGTTGTTTGTACCTTTATTCATTTCCTCTCAAATGGTTGAGTGTACAATTAGCTGTATTTAGTGTGATTATCAATGATGCCAAGTGTAGTAGTTGACCATGTCAAGAGTGATAGTCAGTGGTGTTAAGTGCTATAGTCATTTATGTCAAGTGTGATAATTATGTGCTCTAAGGCATTGGAAGTATTGTTTTCCTAGAAAAACTACACACCATGGTTATGTAAGTTGTATGCTTTGTGTGTTGTTTGAGGAGTGGAAAACTCACCCCTACAACCAACAACTTTCAGGTACCAACTTCAGAGGGGACCATGATTATCTCATACATGTGGAGATAAAGGACTACAGAGAGGTGTTGTGATAGTTAGAGCCTTCATCTAAGGAGGATGAAGATGATCCTTTCGAGGATCCGTCTTAGATACAGTTCGATACTTTGGGTCGATAGATGTATGCTCTAAGACCTAGGTTTTCTTTTGGATGTATCTATTTTAGAGTTGGATGTACCTAGGTTCAGATAGTCATATTTGTTATAGATTTACATGTTATACTTACTTTTAGACATTTATGGGTTGTAACACATTTTATTTTCATGTAACATGGTATTATGGTACTTTTTATTATGTATGAAGATTTTGTTATTTCACCTTTATATTTAATTATTCTGTTGCAAGATTCATATCTTTCTGAAGGTTGTGTTTATTGTAAACTTGTTACAGAAATTATTAATTGTATCGACTTTCAAGAAATGACGTTAATGTTCTTTTATACTTTTTAATGCCCTTTTATAATAGAATTTATTTACACAAGTTTCACAATACAGTTTATCCACATATGTTTTCAAAAAGAAAATATTACTCGAGTTTTGAAGAAAGTATTAATTTATTGACACATATTTCAAGGATTAAAAGAATTAACGAGGTTTTCAAGCAATGTTTTTGAACTAGAAACAAAGGTATTACAAAGACAAGGTCTATTGTGATAGACTTGCTCTAACTCAAAGGAAGTGGTTTTTTGTTGTAATGCACAACACGAAAGCCAACCAGAGTAGTTTTCTAGCATGAAGAAGTATGTGCATTTAATGTAAGTATTAAATGCTCCAACGACCATAAACATCAGAAAAAAGCTTAAGAGAAACATTATATTAATTTAGAGACAACTAACACTTCAAGATGAAGGTCTACAAATACCAAAAGCTTTGAATACACGAGCTATAAACTTACGCACTAGCATTCAAATTATTTTTGTAAAGCACTCTATACATTCTCGCAAAGTTTGAAAAGCTCTCAAAACACTTTGAACACCTTCAGAGAAAAGACTAAGTGCTTAGATTCCATATCCATCTATAAGACGATTAAGAGTTGTTAGTGTGTAGACAAACCACAAATCTCTTAATTTGATTAGAGCTAGCAGTGGCTTGGAAGGATAAAGAATACTGGGTTGTTTCAAGTTTGGTGTAGAACTCGAGTTGTAGAGCTAAAAGTGGTAGTAACATACTACTTGTAACTTTGTGAAATTAGTGGAGCTTGGTGGTTGAGACAAACTCATAATTATTTGTGTAGGTTTATTTCCTTGCTCTCATTTCATTTAAACAAACCTAGGGTTTGACTTTCATTTTTCTTTTAAAATGCATTTCCTTCCACAAAATATGTTTTTTATCATCTGAACAAGTTCTATGAAAATTTGTTATCTGCTTTACAAAGTTATATTTTAGATGATAACTTTATTTTTCATGAAAAAAAGCTTTAATTTTTTAAAAGCACAATTTAACCTCCCTTCTTGTGATATTTTCCTTTACAGTTTGATATTAGAGCTCAACCTCTACGGGTTGAGCACTTAATAGTGTCTAGAGGAAAATATCTTGATGACAAATAACAACAACAATGATCAGATCATTGCTAAAGGAGCTTCTCTTACAAGACTACTAGGCTTTATATGATAAGAGTATCCTTATTATAAGGACATAATAAAGTGAAAATTCCATGTGTATATATTTAATTTTTTTAATGTTGGAAGAAAATATTTCTGCTAAGTAACCTAGTTTGACAAACAAAATTGAGGATTTAAGAAAGGATAACCTTTGTGATGTGGACACATGGCTGGCTATGTGGTATCGTAAACACAGTACAATTGTGTATCTGGGAAGCTGAGTTTATGGTCAATGGAAGACATCATTGAAAACTACAACCCAATAAAGAGAGTAGAAAATCACACTCTATGCTCAATATAAATATTGTAGAATGACTTAATTATTTATTTAGTCTCTCATTTTATTTATTTTGTTTAATTTCATCATATTGTTAAGAAATGGTTCAATTTAATTTTTTAATTTTTAAAATAGTTCAATTAAGTTTTTTTAAATAATCAATTTAGTCTCTTAATTTTTAGAAACTAATGTAATTTGATCATTTTCGTCCAATCATAAACTCTGATGATGTTAGGTTAATTTGAAAAGAAAAGATCAAATTAGATTAATTTTAAAAAATTAAAGGATAAAATTGAACCATTTTGAAAATTATGTGATCAAGTTAAGCTGCTTATTAATAATAAGAGAAAAATTGCATAAAATAAATAAACAATGGGATGTAGTGAAGGATGCACATGCGAGATGATAGGGGCAATCGCCCCACTAAGTAAATTTTTTTCTTGATTATACTAAATACTTATTTTTTTTGCTGTCACATAAAATTAAGATTGCTCCCTGTTCTGTCCGCTTGTAACAGAGGTCCAACAATAGTGTTGGACAATTGCTATTGGATCTGAACTCTCCTTCTAGGGGTACTTATGATGATGAAGTACTCCCAGGTAGATGATCACGATGCACCCAAGGGGAAACCACAATCAGACGTGGGGTGTGTGCACTGTGAATAAGGAAGGAGTTCAAGTTGAAAAAGCGTACCTTTCTGCTGGAATTCCCTACCTATAAATACTGACCTGGGCTGGTACGAACAGATCTCCTTGGTATTAGTAGCGGTTCTGGAGCGGGCATAATACACATTTATCGAGTAATCATTATCCTTTATTTCTCTTGATTCTGTTGCACAATTTACGGTTATTCATGAAACGTTCTTGAAAAGCCAAATCCGACCAGCCCTTATTGGGCCTCTTGGATTTGGCCCATTTTGAGTGACCATAACAGTTGCCCCTCAGCCCGGTTACCCGGCGTTCCGGGTGTCCGGGGTGATGTTATGCCGACATCATGTCATCTGTCGAACCGTGACCGGGTCAACCTTCTCGTTCGTGTCCGCCGATATCAGCTTCTGATAGGTATGTCGATCCTTGGTCTAGTGGTGTTGTCTCGGCCTAGCTTTGCTTTGCTGGTATATTTTTCTGGAAGAAGCCGGACTGTTTTCCCAGTTTCTGATCTTTTTTGGGGAAGTGAAGCGTTCTGACTGCCCTTCAGAGGTGAAACGACTCGCCTCCTTTTCATTTAATGCTCCGTCTTTTCTTTGCTCTTTCAATCATGAATGGTCTTTGATGAAGTTTCCATTTTGCCCCTGGCTTTGGCGACTCAGACGGTTTTGTCCTTCTGGTTGGTTAACTTCCTCTGCCGGTTACATATTTCAAACGTTTCGTGTTTTGATATTTGCTTCTGCTATCTTCTAGTTCTTACCCTGTTTCTCCAAGTTTATATCATTGTCTCCTTCTTCCTGCTCATTCTCTCGTTTGGCATTCTTCGTTTTCCTCTTTGGTGTGCTGCAATCTTCCCCATCTTTGGTGCTACGTTCTCCAGATTTCTTCTATTTTCAGGTTATCTTCTCTTCCTTCTTTTTTATTTCCTGGGGTTTTCGCATTTTACTGTTCTGGGGTTTTTGTATTTTATGGTTCTTGTTGTACTTTGTTCTTCATCTCTCTTTCGTTTATTACGTCGTACTGGGTTTCACCTTCTTTCTTTTACTCTTGTTCTTCTTTTTGAGTCATGCCTCCTTCTGGTTTTAGTCCTGAGGAAGAGGCGCGCATTCGTAGGACAATTCCTCCTCATTCTGCCTTTTTGTTTTTTGGTCTCTCTATTCCAGACGAGGAGAAAGACAAATATCTATTACGTACCCCTTCGGGGGGCTCTAAATCCTCCAGACCTTTCTTGTCCAAAAAATCTCGCCCTTCAAATGTCGTAGTAAGCTCTGGTATGAGGTCTTGTGTTGAACCCAGGAGGCCTTCTGCAATCCCTTCGGGTATTCCTTTGTTTCCACGGCCTATTACGACTGCCTCTGAGACTCAGTTCGAACCCTGTCCGAGGTGCTTGGATGAGTTCCTCTATTTGGCTAGCTCGGGTTTCGATAAGCAAGCCGATGACACCCTGGACGCGTGTTGTCATAACCCGACTATCCTCCATCTGCCCCCAGATGCGGGGACAGGGGTGTCGGTGGCTTTTTCGGGGCCGAGATTTGGGGCCGAGCCGGTGTCATTGGCCTCTTCGACTGTCATCATTTCTTCTAGTATTCTTACTTACCGCTGTCTTTCCCTTTTGTCGTAGGTAATCATGGACGTCTCCTTGGAGGTGATCGGAGAATCTCGGTCAACTGAGTCCCAGACCGACAGACCCTCTCCCCATCTAATGTCTAAGTTTCCCTGGGTAACCCATGAGGTTCTGAACACCTCGTCCGTCATGAGTCGGGAGAGTGTCGCAGCTCTTCCTATCGAGAACCAGGATGGATTTTCCGTTCGTCAACCTGGTCTCGATGAGCCGATATGCTCATCCGTCGAGCAAGGCGAATCAAACTTTTTCTTTTTCTGTAAAGATGTGGTCACCCGTCTGGGTATCCGGTTTCCTCTCACCGAATTTGAGATGTCAGTCTTGAAACACCTTTCTTTGGCCCCCTCCCAACTTCATCCTAATGGCTGGTCTTTTATAAAATCTTTCGAAGATTTATGTATAAATTTAGATATCCCTTGTACAGTCCCTATCTTTTTATATTATTTTTCCGTCCATACCGGCCGCACAGACCGGGAGCCTCCTGAAAGGAAGGGATGGACTTCTTTGAAGAGTCGACCGAAACGTAAACTTTTTCCTTTATTTGCTGAGTCTTTTAAGAGATTCAAGACAAATTTTTTCAAGGTGTGCGCCATACCCGGCCTTCAATCTTTCTTTCTCCAAGGGCCGGAGTCCGCCGGGGTGAAGTGGAAGTTCCCACTTTACTGGACCCGTGCTCATCATGAGTTTCCCCCCTCTTTTTACCAACGTGAGGAGACGGGACTGTCGGATGCGGATGCTTATTCGGTGGTCCAAATTAATGTTTTCCGAGAAGGCCGGGGTCTTTGTGATATTATTCCCTTTCCTCAATGTTAGTTAGACGACCTTGGATATGGTATGTGCAATTCTTCTCGATTTGTTGACTGATTGTTTCCTTTTTTGTGCAGCTGTTGAAATGGAAAAGAGGACCGGTGACGTTGGAACTCAGACTCGCAAGGCGTCCGGTCAGTCAGAGCCGGCTCCCGATGCTGCTGGTGTTCCTTCCTTCTTCTCTAAAATGAAGAAGAGGAAAGTCGCGAAGTCTACCCCGGATGCTGGAGTAGCCGGGGTTGCTGGGAAGTCGGCCCCAGAGCCAGTTGGGAAGTCGGGCCCGGTACAACCTCATCCTGCTGGGGTCGCGTCCCCTATCCTAATCTCTTATTCCTCGATCGTGGAGACTCCATCGGCCGCACTCCCCGAGGCTCTGAAGCTGGTGCCCGGGCATCTCTGGGAAATGGGTGCTGATGACCTTTTCCCCTTTGTCCGGGCTCTAAGGAATTTATCGGACTCTTCTCCTCTTTCTGAGGATTTATTGGCGGAGCTCGGTCGTATGCAGCTCCAAGCCTATCGGACTGCTTCCCTCGTGGATAGCCTTGTCACGTTAAAGACAAGGTATATCTGGTCTCAAGAGGAGTTGGCGGCTGCCCGGGCTAAGTCGCAAAAGGTGGGTGAAGAGCTGCGCCTTGCTCGTGAGGAGTTCGAGCGCCGCCTTGGAGACACCCATGCGGAAAACCAGCAGGCCTTGGCCAAGGCCACCCATATGACCAAGAATCTCAACGAAGTGAAGACTTTGTTCGAGGGGGCACAGGCCGAGGCCGCGGAAGCCAAGTCTAAACTCTTGATCGAGGAGAAGGAGGTGGCCGAGCTCCGGGAGATGATGGTTTCAGTCGCCGAGGAGTCTTTCAACAACGCCCTGGCTCAGGTCTGATGTGCCAATGCCGGGGTCAGTCTAAACACTGACGGGGTACACTTTCGCTCTTATGTTCGTGACGGGATGGTTGTTCCTTATGACGAACAAGAGGATTCTGTCATTGAAGCGAAGGGTGTCCCCGAAGCCGACGTTGAGGTGAACTTGGCTCAAGGAGTTGTCGATAAGAATTGAAGGGCCGGGATGCCGGTTAAAACTTGTATTTCTTGCTTTCTTTATTATGTTCGCACAATGATACAATTTGTTTTTTTTATATTTTTGCATTGTTGAATCTTTTTATAATATTGTGTTCTTTTTAGAACCATGTGTGCACAACATTTATTCATTTGGCTCCAACGGCCAAGTATTTCTTTGATCGGACCCTAAACTCAAGCAATGTTTTGACCGGGTCTTTGTATATAGACTTCGTGAGCTGTGATGATCCACTAAGTCCTGCTGACAATAAGTGGACGTGTATCTTCCCCTCCAACCCTTGTACCTGCAAAGCGGCCTCCTTGAACCGATCCAAGTAGCTCTGCAGTGTTTCTCCTGGGTGTTAACGGATTTTCCCCAGGGCGAACTCGGACTTAGGCTGCTTCTTGCTCGTTGTGAAGTTGAGCAGGAACTTTTGGCCGAAATCTTCAAAGTTATGAATTGATCGGGGCGGCAACGTATGGAACCATGTCTGTGCGGCCCCAGTCAGGGTAGTAACAAAAATCTGAGAGATTATCGGCTCATCAATCCCTCGGACGCACATCTGCATATCGAACTCATCAATATGTACTTGCGGATCCTGGCTCCCATCATATTTTGATAGGAAAGACCCGTCGAAATCCTCAATGAACTGGGCATTGACAATCTCATCGACGAATGGGCTGTTGTTGTGTTGCCCACGCCGGTATTTTCTCCTGTATACTTCGCCTTTTGCCCCGGCCACCTGGTATGGAATGCTAGGCCGTTTTTCATGATGTCCCGGGTTAATCTCGCGTTCGTGATGGTGTGAGGCTGCTCCCGGTCCAAAATGTAAACGTTCCTCGGCCTCATGTGACGGCTGTGGTCGACGGGCTGACTGATGATGTGTTTCGCCCAAACTAGGACGAAATGTCTGCTCTCGGGCCAGATTCTCCATGTGTCCACCGTGCTGCTCCGTGTGCTGTCTTCGATGCTCTTCCTCCTGCCTCCATTTCACACAACACTCGTCCAGCTGGGCGATGATGTTGTTCATGTCCTCCTGGCGTTGAAGGGCATGTCGCCTTTCAAGCCGCTCTATCCGGGCTAGAATGGATTGCAGCGTGTTATTGGTGAAGCGCTGAATCGATTCTTGCTCTCCCTCAGCCGGGGTGGGTAATGGGTCCTCTGGCATAACCGGAGGGTTGTTTCGTGGCCGAGAGGATGCAGTGTCTGAAAGCGCATCCTCCACCCGGACCGAGGGCGGTGCCCCTGCCACGGGTGGTCTTTCATCAAGGTGTCTTCTCGTGTTAACCATGGTGGGAGTCGAAGTTTAACGTTCCCCACAGACGGCGCCAATGTTCTGTCCGCTTGTAACAGAGGTCCAACAATAGTGTTGGACAATTGCTATTGGATCTGAACTCTCCTTCTAGGGGTACTTATGATGATGAAGTACTCCCAGGTAGATGATCACGATGCACCCAAGGGGAAACCACAATCAGACGTGGGGTGTGTGCACTGTGAATAAGGAAGGAATTCAAGTTGAAAAAGTGTACCTTTCTGTTGGAATTCCCTACCTATAAATACTGACCTGGGCTGGTACGAACAGATCTCCTTGGTATCAGTAGCGGTTCTGGAGCGGGCATAATACACATTTATCGAGCAATCATTGTAACACCCTCATATTTTCATATACATATGAATTTTCTGTAAGTATGCATTCCTAGATAAAATGACAAAAATACCCTTGAACATTTTGCAAAATGACCAAAATACCCTTTGGCCCTGATAAAGCCATATAGTCTTAGTAATACTATAAACATCTAACAAAAATACAGTATGTTTTTAAATAAGGAATTATTAACATTATTCATAAAGAAAAACCATGAAATAGAATTTTTAAAAATTTTGGAAAATGTTTCAAAAAAGGATTTAATTTAGAATAACCTAAGTTTCATAAAAGCACAGAAAAAGGAAAGATGCGATCTGTGGAATTTTCTCTTAATTATAAGAGGAATAGATTCTTTAATAAAGTAGTCTAGATATTTTACAAATTAAAAATAAAATGAACCAATGAAAAATTAGATAAAAATAAGTTATGTGACATTTTAAGAATGTTGTCACACTTAAACTAGTTCCAAAAGATTTCTAGGCTTTTTACTCCTATAAAACCAATAAGGATTAAACTTCCATAAATTATAGAAGCAATGTTATTTAATTTCAAGACATAAATTAATTCCAACAAAGCATTAAAATCTCTAAAATCTTAGCCATTCAAGCCATTATGTGAAATTTGTAAAATTGCAACATATTTGCTCCAAAAATCCAATATGGCTGTGGAGTTACAAGAAGAAGGAAGAAAGCTTTAGAAAACTCAAGAAACAAGACACTTGTATGGTTAATAAGCCATGTAACATGCCATTGGACCATTTGGAAAGTTAGGTTATAAATGCTTAAGGGATATTTGAAGCAAATTTTATTCTGTCTCCTTTGGAAGAACACGTGGATATTTCTAGACATTATTTAAAAGATCCCAACGGTCCAGATTTACATATATGAGATAGGATTATATCTTTAAAATTTCAAGGAAATCCAACGGTTAACGAATCCAGAATCATTATTTTACAGAAATGGGTTTTTCAAGAAACACAAAAACGTAAAAGAAAGGAAATTTGGTAAAACTTTCCCCACAAGGCTTGAAGTCCATGTGCAAATTGAGAGTCAAGGAGAAGGATGTGGAAATCTCAAGAACTTGGACACTTGTATGGTGGAAAAGCCTTAGCCAATGAAAATAAACCAAATAGAAAGCAAGATAATCATAAGTTTGGAGATTTTTTCTAGCAAAGCCACTTTACCTAGCCTATAAATAAGGGTGGTGGGGACCAAATGAATGTAATTACACTTAAAGCAACCTACTTCATTCCTACATCCCTTTCACTAAAATTCCAAAGCAAATCAAGGCCCACAAACCTTAAAGTTCACGTGAAGAACTAGGAAAGCTTGAAGAAAAATTACTAAATTCCAATCTAAGAAAGCAAGGTATGGGGAAGTACTATGATAACCATGGTTTAGATATTCTTTATGTTAGATTCTCATTTATTTTCATAAGAATTAAGCTTTTTATACCATGTGTTTGATGAAATGCTTCCAAAAAAATTAGTAAGGGTACATGAATGATGCTTTGGTTAAGTAACCTGAAATAATGGTTATAATGAATAACTTGAATCTAATCTAATAAGAAAGGGGATTAAATAACTTAATCTTTGTATATTATGACCTTGTTTTAAAGAAATACTTGTTTTAATGCTTTACTAAAGTTGGCATGTTATTTTGTTATTTACTTGATATTTTATTAAAGTTTGTATGTTGTATATTAATTGGATGATTTTATTAA
>QARZ01000294.1:0-66258 GCA_013407115.1 Glycine latifolia | reverse complement strand
GTTTATGGGATGAATGTATTCTACTAAGTATTCTATGAAGTTCACTTATTTATGGAATCCATGTGTTGCTGAGTGTTTTTATAAAATTATGTTGAGTTGAGTTCCGTGCTGGATCTATATTGAATGATTAAAGCATATGAGAAATAAATTGGAGATTAATGGTGAAGATGAAATAAAGACAAATCATTGCATATTTCATCTGCATTTAACCTCAGAGTGGAGGTATATTCCACCAGAGAGGGTGAGGCTTCCACTAGAGTGGGTGGAGCTATCTTGACTATGGTACCATTTAACCTCAGAGCGAAGGTATATATTCCACCAGAGCGGGTGAGGCTTCCACTAGAGTGGGTGGGGCTATTTTGATTATGGTACCATATGTTGAGAAATTATTGATAACCTGAAATCTCAGACATGCATCATTTAAATTAAGAATCATGCATCTGTTATGAACTCTGTTATGTATCTAATTTTATGATGTATTACTTTACTATCTGTTATTTTGTCTAACTATGTCTATCATGTACTTACCCTATTTTGTGTCTGTGGTTGACACCTGTGATGACCCCAATCTGTTGGGCGAGCAGAGGAACAGTGAAATATTAAGCTAAAATAGTGATGGAGAAGCTTGGATGAATTGTGTTCTATGCTTGGTGTACTATTGTCTCTGAGGCCATAAAATTTGTATTGGACTATTTTGGTTTGTTAGTCTGTATTCGAACTATATTATGGTTTGTATCCGAATAATATTATTGTAATGGACAATATGATACTTTATTTTGTACTAAGAAATATTTAATGGAAATTATTTTATTTGAAGTATTATTGGAAATTTGTTTTAAGAAATGAAGGAAAACAATTTGATAAAATAAATTTCCGTATAAAATAAGCGAAAAATTTTAGGCGTTACAATCATTATCCTTTATTTCTCTTGATTCTGTTGCACAATTTACGGTTATTCATGAAACGTTCCTGAAAAGTCAAATCCGACCAGCCCTTATTGGACCTTTTGGATTTGACCCATTTTGAGTGACCATAACACTCCCATAAAATACTGTTTTAAGAAAAAAATGTAAAAAATTATTAAAGATAAAATAAAAAAAATGGTATTAATTTTATTCACTTTATCTTTTTAAATTTATAGAAACTTATATATTTTAATACTTTTTTATCATGAAATTGTGTATTTGTAAGAGTTTATAATATTTTTTGTTAGTAAAAATATTATAGATTATTTTTTCCCAACTAAATAAGTTTTCTGAATCTGCCAATAATTGGATGAAATAAATAATTAATTCTATTAGAATAAAAGAGTGCATAGTGTGAATTAATCCTGTGATATTGAATATATTAATTTTCAATTGATAAAATTTATATACATAGTTTCTAATATATATATATAGCCATCCTAGTCAACGTAATCATCACGTTTGAAAGATTTTTTACGTATATAATTATATATTTAATTGTAATTATTTACATTAAATATAAGCACGCCGCCGCCGCCAGCTACTAGCCGCCATAGTATTATTTTTTATTTGTGCTACTCGTGTTATTTATTGATTTGTTGCTTTACACTTTACATGTAACTGTTAGGCCAAATTCAGTGTTTGTTTGTTTTAAAATCATATATGATTAAATTTAATAATTTTATTTTCTTCTGTTAAAATGTTTGATAGAATTATTTTCTAAAAACATTTAAAATTTTCTACTTGCATTAAATTAAACTACAAATCTTATAGTGAAAATGTAATATAATATGTGAAATTAAATTTGTTTGTAAGCCATAGTTAATCATAATAATCTGTGAATTAACAATTCTAATCTTTGTCCAAGAAAGTCTAATTTGCATTTTTTTTCTCTCTTTCAATTTTTCACGTCACAACGTTTGAAACGCAGTGCCATGTCCAGACGTAGTCAAAATGAAACCCCTGGAAATGTTCAATGAGTGCTTAGCTTGCACTTGTTCCATGAAGGTTCATCAAAGCAACTATTCTATTTTTAATTATTTTTTGGTTGAACCTGAAATTGACGACTCTGCCTCTTCTGCTAACTGTGGCATAGCCGTGGACATTTTCTTATTCTTGGTTAAACTTAAATCAGATAAACACTTCCAATTTTGAGACTTTTCCTTCACACCCATTTTCATCTTCTCGTGCTTTTTCTTCATGAATTTTGTTGGTTTGGTCTAACAAAATAGTTTTTCATCATGGGAAACGCTTGTGCAAAAGGAAAACCAGTTGCTCATGTTTCTTCCTCCAATTTTACTGGTTAGTTTCTCTTCAACTTAATCATTTTTATCTTGGGCCCTTTCCTTTCTTATTTGGTTCTATTTGATGCCACCATGTGTGTTTCCCTTCATTTGTGCACTAATCATGTAACCTGGTTTAAGTTTGACTTTTTGCTGGTTATGTATGATGAGTGTTTTCACTTTTTCTCTTTAGTTTCAGAAGGTTATAACTGTTGTTCATGTGATGTAACACTTCAAGATTATAGGCTGTTCTATTTATTTGTTGTCTAATCCTTGGGCTGAAAAATGAAGATTCTGAGGTTCCCTTGCATTGAGGTTGCATTCTTGTCAAGAATAATTGGTTATTCATGTTTTGACGAAGGCAAGGAAATTTATACTTCAGAGTTCAGACAATTTTTTCTGTAATATTGTTAAAGCTTATACTTTGTTGTCTATGTTAATTGCAAATTATAAGCACTAGCATTGCTCCATAACTTCTAATCCAAGATACTTGCCCAAAACTTCTTTGTCGATTTTAGGATAAGATATTTCCTTGCACTAGCATTACAAGATTTTAGAAAGTTAATCTCATAGCTGCTTTTAACTTGCTTTTCATCCAATAACAGGAAGTAAGAAGCCTGCAAGTAAGCCAAAGCAGTATTCAAATTCTTCTGAACAACGATCTGCTCCAATAACTTCAGAATTAAATGTTCCCAAATCCATCTCCAGTAACCTTACGTCTTTCAGCTTGAATGATCTAAAGGAGGCCACTAAAAACTTCCGGCGAGAAAATTTAATCGGAGAGGGAGGATTCGGGCGTGTCTTCAAAGGATGGATTGATGAGAATACATACGGTCCTACGAAACCAGGCACTGGAATTGTAGTGGCCATTAAAAATCTTAAGCCAGAAAGCTTCCAAGGCCACAAGGAATGGCTTGTATGTGTAACAAGAACCATAAGCCAAAGCATTTTAATTTTTGGTCTTGCTTGCTACTGATGACTGATTTTGCAATCTTTGTGCTGGCAGCAAGAAGTGAATTATCTTGGGATGCTTCAGCAAGAAAATTTGGTGAAACTTATTGGTTATTGCTTGGAAGGTAAAAATAGGCTTCTGGTTTATGAGTTCATGCAAAAAGGAAGTTTGGAGAATCATTTATTCAGAAGTAAGTACATTTCACTCTAAGTCTAAGCATATTTGTTCTCTCAGTTGTCCCACTTCCCTTCCCTATCTTCTTGATATTTGAGTAGTTTTTGTACAGAGAGAAAGAGTATAATAAAGACATTTTTAATGAATTAAATGATTGTGTGTACACATTTCAGGGATAACTGCAAATGTTCTTTATGCTTTTCTAAAGATGATTATTGGGATTATTTATTTGGTTATGTGATTTTGATTCCCATTATTGGTTTTGTTTATAATTATTTTAGAATACTATTTTGAACAGAACCATGACTGCTATTTATTCATAATATTCATGCCTTAAAATTTTGTTTTCTATATCTGCAGAAGGTGTTCAACCTATGGCCTGGGTTACAAGGGTCAATATTGCAATTGGTGTTGCTAGAGGATTAACATTCTTACATTCCCTGGATCAAAATGTTATCTTTCGTGATTTAAAGGCTTCCAATATCCTACTTGATTCGGTATGTGATATTAAAAGTTTGGTCTGTCATTTTGTAACGACTGGTTTATGCGAGTTTCCATTCTGAAAGAGTAGCCTAATGGATATGCAGGACTTCAATGCAAAGCTTTCGGATTTCGGCTTGGCAAGAGATGGTCCTACTGGAGATAATACTCACGTTTCAACTAGAGTTATAGGAACTCAAGGGTATGCTGCACCGGAGTATGTTGCTACAGGTATAGTTCCTTTGTCTTGATCAAAGTGTTGACATCTAAATTTAGCCCAGACTAGTTGTTTTTTAGTTAAATTGTTTCCAATATATCTTTCTATTGTTTTGACTTATTTTTTTTCTTCTAGATACTAATTCATAAAATAAATAATTCTATAATTCACTTTGATGTCATCTTATTAGCTTATTTCTAAGTTGGATTTCAAATGAATGAACAGGTCATTTGACCCCAAGGAGTGATGTATACAGCTTTGGTGTAGTCTTGTTAGAGTTACTAACCGGAAGGCGTGCGGTGGAAGACGATGGACCTGGATTTTCAGAGGAAACCCTGGTGGATTGGGCAAAGCCATTCTTAAATGATAACAGAAGAGTTTTAAGAATAATGGATACAAGATTGGGGGGTCAATACTCCAAGAAAGGAGCACAAGCTGCAGCAGCACTTGCATTGCAATGCCTTAACACTGACCCCAAATTTAGACCACCTATGGTGGAAGTTCTGGCAGCATTGGAAGCACTTAATTCCTCAAATTCATTTACACGGACACCAAAACATGAGAGTCATGCAACCAAACAATCTGGTGGTCCTTCACAAAAGTAAAATGGAAATGCAAAGTATATATGAGCTACATGGCTTGTTCTCTTTCACTTTTTGGGTGAATACTTTCTATATTCATCCGTAAAGAAAAGAACAAAAGAATATTATGTTATACCAACAAATGATTTGTCCTTTCATTTCTTTGCATATGCGAAGAATTGCCATCTTTGCGGGTTATTGAGTGTAGAGTACTACATTGTGATAGCAGCTATAGATTCTTATTACATTGTATGAAATTTTTTAGCTTTTAGGATGACTACTGTTACATATACAAATTTGGAAAAAAATTAAGAGTTAATAATGGATATGTTTAAGCGGGTATTTTTTCTTCTTCATAAGATGTCTGCTTTAGATATATAGCTATAGGCCTCAAAGTTTGGACTAATTGTATTATATCAATCTTTTGGAATACTAATTGTTGTGTATGGAAGAGTGGCAATTGGCAACTCAAAATCACAACATAACGAGGTTTTTGTATCCATTGTTGTTAGAACAAATTTATTATTGAATTGCTTTTTTGCTTAAACGGTTTATAGGCCTGTTTGGATGTAAGCTTCTCTAGAAGTATTTCTATGAAAAGAAAATAAGAAAAAAAAATGAAATGAACTTCTTCATAAGCTAAAATTAGCTTTCCATTACCTAATTTGTAGAAGTTATTTCATATAACTTCTCTAAAACATAAGAGGACATCTATAAATGAGCTAATAGAGAGCTAATTTTACCTTATGGAGAAGTTTATTTCATTTTTTTCTTCTTATTTTCTTCTCTTAGAAGTGCTTCTAGAGAAGCTAACCAAACAGACCCTATATCTTGCATACTTTTCTTAAATGGTCTATATCTTAGATTATTGAAATAATATTACATTAAGCAGGAAATTAAACCTAATCTTAGCGGGATTTAAGGAAAAAAAACCCACGATGGAAGGAGAATAACCCACCCACTAAGTTAATGAGTTTGGGTCCGAGTATGGGCATGAGTGCAATAGGAATCATAGTTTTGAAAATACGACCGATCCAATTGGTTTGACTGGTCTAACTGTGAACCGGGTTGGGCATGTTAGTGGATCGGGAATGCTTTTCGCCTGAATCCAGCCATGACAACCCAGCCGGGTCTATTGTCCAACAGACGACCCATCAACCCAGACCGAGTCGATATTTTTTAAAACTTTGAAAGCCTTAAATGGTGTCGTTTTGATTAGGTTTTTTTTACTATGCTTCAGAGTTGAGAATCATTCGTTCCAACTTCCATTGTCTTCGCCCCATTTGCGCTGCTTCAAGAGCTCAACTTCGAGCAATCCCATTGTCGTAGCATTCTCTCATCATCCGTCGTCTCGTCTCTTGTTCTCTCTTCGCCAATTCGCCCCTTTCACGCTGCTTCAAGAGCTCAGCTTCGAGCAGTCGCGTCACCATTACAGCTTAGCGTTGTCAATCTCGTCTCCTATTCTTGCTTAGTGTTGTTGGTCTCGTCTCTCATTCTCGCTTAGCGTTGTCGGTCTCATCTCTCATCCTTGCTTCATCCGACAATAACACCTTCATCTTTCTATTTTCAACTGCACATTTCCAGTTTTAAATGCACATTTCCAATTTTCCACAGTTAGATATCCACAAGTGAGTTTATTATTTTTTTGTCTTTCTATTTTCGAACGTCGTAATGCTTGAGGGAAACAATTAAATGTTTTCATTATTAAGTTCAAAGTATGATGATTCAGCATCTGATTGTGAAATACTGAGGATTGAGGGAAATAATGAATTGGTGTGCGAATTTTGAACAGGTACTTGATAACGATTGTCGAATCGCTACAAAATAATTAAACTACACTAATTCTGTAGCACAAGATTAACCTAGGTCGACTCAGAGACACTATCAATTTGGTTTCAACTTCAATTCACTAATAAACAATAGGAGGATTTTAATCGAACAATTTGTAGTCAATGAATAAAAATTGCAGGAACATAAACAAGAATTGCAGAAAAATGCAAAAACTAACAGAATTGATAAAAGGTGTTGTAAAACAGATTCAAGAATATCAATCCAATTCACCAAACCAAGCAATACAAGTTATCATATTTCTCATATAATGATCATATTATGAAGGTTCATTCAATATCTTTAGAAGCAGTTCAATTAAATTAACTCCTAAATAAATTGAAATCACAAATCGGATTGAAAATATCATCCAAGCAATCTATGATTAAAATTCAAAATCAAGAAATAAATATATAACCTAATTCATTTTCAATCCTAAACATATTCATAATCATGAAAATTGAAAAGAGGATTGAAGAAGAAGATGAACATTCACATAGAAATTAAAATACTAAACCAGAACTCAAATTCTCCTTGATTGGACTGGATCTTTGGATTGATTGATTGTCTAGCCTTCCATGATCATCATCAATGGAAGAGCCACACAATTTATATGAGAAAAACAGAAGAACCGAGATGAAAGGAAGAAGAAAAATAAAGAACAATGAAGAACAGTTGAGAGAAAAAGAAATATCTTTTTAATTCTGAAAACTTCTAAAAGAAACTATAAATTCTGTTTGTGCTCAAATGAAGTGTGTTTCTCACTAGCTAATTGCACTAATTTATAGTGATCGAGTCAGTAGAAAAGGATGGGCCATGATTAGGCCCATCTAATTTAACTAATTACGAATTACACAAATTTATAGCCCAAAACTCAAGTGCAGGGGTTTTGACTTCCAAGCCTAAAATGACCCTAAAAAATGATAGAATTGGCCTCGACTTATCTCTGACAAAATTGTAGATCTTTTTCTTATATTTCCAGGGACTACTCATATGTGCCATTTGGAGTTCTGTAGAGCTCTCTAGGTCCTGCACAAGGAAGATAGGTCAAGTAAGCAAAAAATCCAAAAATAAGCAACAATTATCAATTAAGTCCACTTGTTTGCCTAAGACAAAAACTGAGTTAGAATGAGAAAATAAAAGTCTAACAGAAGTCAAATATGCTAAGAAGAATGGAAAAATATTAAACTAAAAATACTCAATCATTACTCTCAATGCAATTGAACAGATTTTGAAGACACGATCCATTATTAGTGTTGAGCGCACTACAAGAATATATATAATCTAATATACTAATATATTTTATGCAATGGCACATTGGCACAAGGCCAATCTACTAATTTCAATTCCACCTTCTTTTGCCTTCCATTTTTTAAGCTAATTAATATTTTGTTTCTTTTATGTGTGTGGTTCACCTTCTCTAGTCCCCCACTTACATCCTAGGACAAATATAATGCATGTTACTTAGAAAAAGTTTTAAGTGGAGCACAGAAGAGTGGCGCAGGCAATATACCATGTTGTAGTGTGCATCAACCAGTGTCTTTTCTTCCACTGCATAAAAAATATACACACATGACTTATTTGCCACTATTCTTCATAGGTGGGCATTATTACATTTGATATCATCCACTATTATCTTTATCCTTAAATTGCTAATAATGTTAATATAGAATAAAAGAAAATCGAGTGCAAGTATGTGTATGGTGTAGAGATGGAATCATAATGTTAGTATAGTTTCCCTTGGCTAAAAATGGGTTATTGAGTGGGAAATAACATTCTATACTTTTGTATTGATTATTTTATTTCTTAAACTTTAAAATATAAGTAAATTTATCCATAAACATGATAAATTCATGAAAAATATGTCTAAATTTATTAAGTGTTTAATTGTATCATATATGACATCTTGTGAAAACCAACATCCCAAGAAGCATCTACTCAAAATTCAAGGCCTAATATTAGAGGGAAGACTAACATAGCTTGGCACATTGTAAGCTCATTCAAAAGGGTGATAAGAATGCTATGATGTGCATTTACTGTGATAAAATTGTTAGAGGAGGTGAAATTAATAGGTTAAAGAATCACTTGGCTGGTGAAAAGGGTCAAGTTTCTTTGTGTAAGAAGGTGCCTCCTGATGTTAGTTATCAAATGAAATAGAATATTGAAGACAATAAGAGCAACAATAAGAAGAGAAGAATTGATGAAGAACATGATTTTTATTCACCTAGTGAAGAAGGTGGTGAAATGCCAATAGAAGTGGAACAACAAAGTGAACAAACACAAAGGACAACTGAAAAAGTAAAGACAGGTGGTCGCATTGGAAATTATTTTCAACCTAGAACCACTCCTGGATCTCAACCTACCTTGAAAAGTGTGCTACAAAATAAATAAGTGATACGAAGGTGTGACCTTGCTATTGCTAAATGGTTCATTGATGCATCTATTCCATTTAATGCAGCTAATTCAACATATTTTCAGCCTATGATTGATGCTCTTTGTAGCATGAGCCTAGGATACAAGGCTCCAAGTATGCATTGTCTTCTTGGTAATTTGTTAAATAGTTAGGTTTATGATGTGCATAAATTTGTGGATGATTATTATTCCATTTGGAAAAAAAACTGGTTGTATTGTTATGGCAGATGGGTGGACTGATAGCAAAAAGAGAACTTTTATCAATTTTTTGGTTTATTGTCCTAAAGGAACTATTTTTCTAAAATTTGTTGATGCCTCTCATGCTTCTAAATCTATTGATTTATTGTTTAAGCTTTTCAAGGATGTCATGTTACGTGTTGGTCCTAAATTGTAGTTCAAATAGCAACTGATAATGTTGCCAATTATGTTGTTGTTGATAGGCTACTGGATAAAGAGTTTCCTAAACTGTTTTGGTTTCCTTGTGCAGCATATTGCATCAATTTGATGTTGCAATACATGAAAAAATTGAAGGAAGTTAGTGATGCTGTGTCACATGCCTAAAAAATTACTAAATATATTTATAATTATTACTATGCTTTGTTTTTTATGAGAAAGTGTACAGGTGGAAGGGAAATACTCTGTCTTGCTTCTACTCGCTTTGCCACTAATTTCATTGCTTTGTAGAGTATTTTGGCTTAAAAATATGCATTAAGAATCATGGTAACATCCAAAGAATGGACAAGCTCAGCTTATGCCAAAAAAGCTAAGGCAAAACAATTTGTGGAACAAGTGTTAGACTTTGGATTTTGGAGTAAATGTGTTGATGTAGTGAAATTGACTAAGCCACTTGTATGTGTGTTGTGTATGGTTGATAGTGAAGATAAACTTGCTATGGGTTTTCTTTACCGAGCCATGTATAAAGCGCGAGAAGAGATGATAAAGAGGTTTCAAAGAAATAAAACAAAAGTGGAGCCTTTCTTGAAAATCTTAGATCAGCATTGGGATTCACAACTTCACAAAAATCTCCATGCCACGAGTTAATGGTTAAATCCTACTTATCGATTTAATGAGGAAGAATTTGAACAACATATGACTACAACAACTGGTCTGTTGGATGTCATTGAAAGATATGCTCACATAGATAGTCAGTTGCGAAGTAAGCTAACTAGTGAGAAGAGAATTTACAGTAATGTTGAATGAAATACAGTCATGCCAAGTAACTTTCATAACTTGTAAATTGTAATCCTTCTTAATATTTATTTGTGAGTTGTGACTTTATTTGTTATTAATTTATTTTATGACATGCAATATTTTAGATCAATGGTGGGTTTTCTTATGGATGTGGGGTACCACATTTGCAAAAGTTGGCTATTCATATTTTAAGCCAAACTTGTAGTGCTTCAGGCTATGAGTGGAATTGGAGTGTATTTGAGCACATTCATTAAAAAAAAAAGGTTGGAGCATCATAAACTTAATGATTTAGTCCATGTTTGTTACAATTTGAGGTTGCAAAATAGCTATTATTATATTCTTATTCTTTTTCATTGTTTATCTTTCTATATTACATATGGTTACTTTTTTGTGCATGTGCTTAGGAAAAAGAGACAACAAAGCTATGATCCTATTAATTTGGAAACACTTGATGACCATGTTGATTGGGTAATGGAGGATTCATCACTATTCTTAACTGTAGATGAGGTGGATGCATTACGTAAAGACCTTGCAAATATGAACATTCAACCACTTTCAAATGATATTGGTATATTTTAATCATATTTGTATTTCAAATTTGTTTCATACTTGTTATCTCTAAATGCTAATTAGTAATTAGTACTTTTTATCTAATTTTTTTGTCACATGTCATTTAAATTTGGATAATGATGTTGACGAAGCACAAGGTAATCCCATGGAAAACATGGATTTAAATGAAAGCAATGTTGATCATGAAGTTACATTGAGAGATTCTTTTGAGTTCTTTAATGAAGAAGTTCCTGAAAATGACAATGACTTAGTTTATGCTCCTTGGTCGTAGAAAATAGTTGAACTTGTTTAAGAACATATGTTGAACTTAAACTTATTTAACTATTTATTTATCTTTGTATCTTTGTTACTTGCTTGTTTGAACTTGGACAATGATATTTTTTTAACATTTTAGTATCTAATTATCTATATTATGAAATTATATTAATTTGTGATTTTTTAAAAAAATGTTTTAAGACATATATAAAAATTTTATATTTTTTTATTATAGACCGGGTCATGCGAGTTAATTACCCCACTGGTTCACTTCTAAAAATAAAAATTCAATTTTTTTTCTTTCCTTTCTTTATAAGATTAGGAAAACATTGACCAAGCTAAACCATATTAACATTGAAGCCAATAAATTACATTTACTAAGCCCCATGACAAACAACATATTAAATTGCAAAAAGCATAAAGAAGAACATTGTCATAATTTTCATTATTCACTTCACATTGTCCCCGTAAAGCTTATATAGCATATATGTTGCGACACGGCAAGTGCACCGATCATTCCAATTAATAAAGTGATAAGAAAGTATCGTCTCCACAAGGATTGAGACACTAATATCAATTGTAATTTATGATTCTTAATATTGGAGAAGGAATGAATTTGTTGAGAGAATTGAATTGTGGTTTGGATTTAATTATTATAAATAAAAGAAGATTAAAAACAATGTAATTTAAATGTTGATCAGAACTTAAGAATAATTATGGTAAAGCACAATCACCGCAGTTCACTCTATGCAATTGAATTGATAATTTAACTCTATTTAATATAATTATTCAGATTTATGCTTTTCTAATATAGTTAAACCCTGATTCCTTGGTCATTTAACCCTTTAACCTAATTTAAGAATCCTAATCCCTTAGTAATTCCCTTTAGATTAAGCATGAAGCTAGCATAATAAGAATCTGCAGTCCTTTATCCCTATCCCTAGGTAATATCGCAACTGTCACTCTACTGCGTTCAGAAACTAAAACCCCAATATTCCTATTGTGAATTATAGCCCTAAGTAACCTAATAGATTGATCAAGTCTAATTAGATATAATAATGGAAGAATAAAGTAGAGTAAAACAATTATAAGAAACTTTATTAAACTCAATTCAAGAAACACAGAGTTCACATTGGCTTTTGGCTAAACCATAATTACAAAGGAATTAGCCAGACATAATGTTGTCTGGCCTAATACAATGTGAAGAAAGGAGAAAAGAAAGAAGCTAAGGTATGCAGATTCACAAACCCCTCAATCTTGCCTTCTTCTTGTTCTTCTTGCTTCTTCTTGGCCTTGAATCCTTGTTCCCTTGATCTTGCCTTCTTTGCTCTATTTTCCAGTGTCTATTCCTGTTCTAATGCGTCCTACCAAGGTTCTATTTATACCTAGGTCAAAAAACCCTAAAAACCCATCATTCTTATGTTATCTTTAAGCTAATTCAGAAATCCCGTGACGTCCGCGCGACTGGCCCGAGCCTCCAGTGTATCTGGCGCGACTGGCGCGAGCTTGGCGCGACTGGCGTGAACCTCCAGTGCTTCTGGCATGATTAGCGTGGCCCTGGTGCAGTTAGCACGAGATCTCAGCTTCAGTTGGCTCTTTCTTTTGCTTCTTTTCTTGCTTTTCTTGACCCTAAACATCAAAATAGCATAGAATCAATGATAAACATAACACTAATGAATTTTACACTTATTCTAATATTTATTCACCATATTCTTCCTATTTTCCTAATAAAACTATCCTAAAAACTATATATTCTAACAGCATATCAAATAATTCCCAGATTTAGATATTGCTGTCCCTAGCAATAAAATAAAATAAAATTGAATTGTAGTGGAAATCATATTCAACAGTCAAGCATATCACCACATACACAACCTTAGAACTACTTTAGTAAATGTAATTGAATTCCATGTAAAAACAAAAATACTTTTCAAGTCCATCAATATAGAATCATAACTTGGATACCCCTCACCAAGAGATGTAATTCCCTCATCACTCAAGTGTTTAGGGTAATTATAATCCCTCAATTCCTCCAAAGTTATAATACTACCAAGGCTTGACTATATTCTCAAATTCCTGAAAATAAGAAACATGAATAAATGCAGAGTTAATCAAAAGGTCTTTTCAAGGTTGTAACTCGGCCTGGCTTCAGGTAGGAATAATTTGGATAGTAGCTAATCATTGAGATTGGATTTTGTTATAATTATTCAAGTCTACTTAGCTAGTCTATCACTCTTATTCTTTTGTCTATCTTCATTTATCTGATCTTTTCTTTGTCTTTATTTTTTCTATCTTCTCTTTTCTCTTATTTTTCCTTTTTCGACAAACTGTAACAGAAAGAATGAGAAAAGATATTTAGATCCACCAACTGGTATTTCAGACTTGTTACTTCCCAACTGGATTTTTCACTAGAATTGATTTTTGCCATATCTGTTCTGTTGGCACTTTAACCTCAAACAAGAATTGTCTTCTTGGGTAACATCTTTCTTCTTTCCCTTTTCTATGGACATTCATCTTTCTATATTTTTTCATATCTAGTAGACTTGATTCTAAGTCTCCTTCTTCCAATCTCAATTAAGATGGTCAAAGATAAGTTTTAAGTTTCAGGTGAATGAATAGAAAAGGCATAAGCTCAAAGAGGTTTAACAATGGAAAATTATTAAGGTAAGGTCATTTGGCTCTAGCTTAAAGAATAAACTGCCTTTATCATATCAACCCTGCAATTATTGTAGAGAAACAAGTCAAGTTCTAGAGTATTATTCACAATGGGTTCACTCTGAAAAGAAAATATATTGTATAGGCTCAATCCTCACAAGCTACGGTATCAAGCTAAGTTCATTTGATTTCCTATCAAGCATCTATTCTTTTCACAATGTACTTCAATCACAAAAACTAACATAATTCTAATCAAGTAATATGCAATTCTATACTCTACCTATCTCATACATAATTCCAAAACAATCATCATTAATTCTACTTTATCACTATTTTGGCAATTCAATACTCTGAAAATTATTTACAACTCTAGCATTTTATTCATCTACTTCTAAAGAGAATTCCTAACTTTTATCAAACTAATTTCTAAACTTAATCTCTAACATCATCTCATCCAAATTTCTTTTCTTATTAATTCTATGTAACCTAAGAAATTCAATTTCTCAATCATCTAAATTCTCTAAATTCTGTCAGATATCAATTATGAATTTTCAAAATAATGCAAAATGCGTTTCCCATTCCCAGATTTTAAACATTGTTGTCCCCAGCAATCACTTTTCTATTCAAGGGAAAACACATAATTGCATAAAAAAAATTATCTTTATGCATAACATCCATCCAACAGAATTATTTTGTTAAAAACCAAATTAAGCAAATTCAACCATGTCCAACTTAAAAATTATTTAAACGCAAACCAAATTGTGCCAAAAGAAATGAAATTAAAGTACAAAAACATTAAACATAAAGCAAATAAAATATTGTCCTTTAAACTGCAATGTTACTCCTAATCCTCCATAGTATCATCAGCCGTAGCTAATGGCTGTGAAGGTTCAGGAGAAACTCTTGGTGTGGCTGAATCATGTGGCTGGTAAGGAGTGAGCTCAATGGAGAAATGTCTGAACAAATCCTCCATCATCTTGTTTTGATGCTCCAACAGTTTATTTTGAGATATCAATTCAGACTGAATCTGTAAGTAGCTTTGAGAATCCTCATAAATCAGTTCATGACGTGGCCCTCTAGTAGCAGTAGAAGAAGATGCTCATGGTGGTGGCACTACTCTAACTTCAGGTTGAGGAATGTCCACACGAGGACTCCTCTCAGCAATCTCCTCAGGTGATAATTTTGAAGCTTTAATCAACTGCTCCTGCCACTGAGTCTCTACTGCAGCCAGATATGTCTTGTGTGTCATGACGAATGCATTTTTGACATCCATGGGTTCCTCATCAGGAATCTCTAAACCTGCTTTCATACAAAGATGAGAAATCAGGGAAGAATGAGCAAGGAGAGACTTACTGCTACCATCATGTATCATGTGCAATATCCTATCAGACAAGATACTAGCAATATCCAAGTTGTCATCGCCTAGCAGCACATATAAAAGGATTGCCCTCTCAACATTCACATCAGTGAGATTAGTAGATGGAATAATGGTGTGATTGTTGAACTGGTGCCAAAATTCTGCCTCCCCAGTCAAGTCTTGCTTCCTTAACTTCTCAAGTACATAGTCCATTCCAGACTTGGTCTTCCATGCAGTATACAGCCCTGTAATGCCTCTTTTTATCTCATATGCAATTTGAGGCATGTCATCTCTGAAGATATTTTTGCTGCTGATAGGCTGCATCTTATAGAAATTGTTCTTGAAGGCACAAGCTTGAAATGGATAATATGCAGTGGCTAAAAATTCCTCAATAGTCTTATGATTAAATGGAACCTCTACTCCTCGAACCCAACTGACTCTGTCCTTGTCTACATTTTCTCTGTTAACGTTGGCCAATAACTCCTTTAAAATAGCACTGGAACTTGGTTCAGGAAAACTAACCAAAGTCTGCCACTTCCTCCTGTTGATTACCTCCAAAATTGGCGAATCCTCAGGAAGAAATTCCCAGTTTAACATCTTCTCCTGAATGACCTTCTTCGGAGCATACCAGTTCTCGTACCTCTGCTGACATTCTATTGTTCTGAATCTGGTCTCATCAAAGTCAGTGGTTCTTGCTCTTTTGCTGCCAGATGCAGCACCCTTCCTCTTTTCTTTTTCTACTTGCTTACCCTGAAACTCATAAAATGTTCATAACTATATGCAATGAATTCCCAGATTGCTTGCAATCATATCTTAAATATATCTGAATTTCAGATTAACAACATAAATTCCATCATATAGAATCATCATGTATAACTTGAACAAGCATTTGACAATTAATATCCAAATAAATCCTTCACAATAATTCCCAGATTTATTTGGTTCTATATGAATCAATGATAAATTCAGAAGGTATACTAAACATCCTCTTATCATTTCAATTGGAAATAAAATCTTTAACTCTAAAGAAACAAAATCTTAAAATAATTAACAACCATTCCCAGATTTTATTTCCCACTTAGGTTTTGAATTTCAATTGTTTGAAGTCTCAGACATAACTCTAATCTACTCATTAAAAATAAATAACATTCACTCAGTTGACTCAAAATTTCTTCATGTCTAAACATGCTTCTCATGCTATTCTAATTCATGTATAGATTAGAGTAATCAATAAAGAATTAAACAATCCCCTAGCCATTTTATTATAAAATAACAATTCCTGGATATGCAGCTGGTGCGGATGGCACCAGTCCTCACGCTAGTCGCGTGGGCTGCAAAACAGAAAAACTGATAATTACCAGGTGGCGCGAATGGCGCCAGACCTATTCGCGTGGGCTGCAAACCCTGGATATTCAGGAATGTTCATCACATCCTTGCCTTAACTTCTATCAATCAGTCTCAATAATACTCCTAACCACATGCTTTCTAATCTAAACATTAAATAATATACAATACAAAGATTAAGAAAAAGAATGCATACCTTATCCTTTGCCATTTGAAAAACTCAAGAATTTGAAAGAAAGTCACAATGTGCTTCTAAAAAGAAAGGACTTAAAGAAAAACAGAGGTGGAGCTTCCAAATGCTTGCTCAGAATTAGAATGCACTGGTATGTGAATAAGGTAAATATTGCCTTGTATTTATAGACTTTTAGGATCAAAAGAGTTATGGTGGTTATAAATGTTGAGGCAGTTTCTTGCAGTTCAAAGGTTTGAAACCTCCCTGAATGGAACTTCCGAGGGTCGTGGCTGTTGAAGATAGGAAGTTACCACTAACTTAGGGTTCAGTTATTTTAAAAATTTTAAAAAGCAGTTTCGAGTTCTCACGCGAATCGCGCCACTCCCACGCGAATCGCGCTGCAATCCAGTATGAATGGCGCCATTACCACGTCACTCGCGTGGCTGTCCAGTGTTAATGGCGCGAGTAGCGCCAGTCTGGCGCGATCAGCGCCAGTCCCTGACTTTGCTTTTTTCAATTTTTTTTCTAAATTTGAAACTACTTTCTATCTAAAACTTCAAAAATTAACTAATCTGAAATTAATAACATACCAATTAAGAATGTAAAAATTTTAATTTCAAACAAAACATCTACTTAATTAACTAAAAAACTTAAATAATAATTCAAAAACAAAACAACCAAAACAATGAAATTTCTTGGATTGCCTTCCAAGTAGCGCTTTATTTAACGTCATTTAGCTTGACGCATCAAACCTTTTAATCCTCATGTGAATTCAGTGGAATAGAAACAATGTGTCTTTCAACTTTACCTCCATAATAATGCTTCAATCGACATCCATTTACCTTGAAAGAACAATAACTATCCAATGGGGAAATCCTAATCGTTCCATATGGATAAACTTCACGTACAATGAATTGACTGGACCATCGGGACTTCAGTTTTCCTGGAAACAATCTTAAATGAGAATTATAAAGCAATACCTGTTGTCCAGGCTCAAATTCTTTTGGATGGATTTTGTTGTCATGCCACTTCTTTGTCTTTTCCTTATATAATCTAGCATTCTCATAAGCATTTAACTTGAACTCATCAAGCTCATTTAATTGCAATAATCTCTTATCATTAGCTTTAGAAAGTTCAAAGTTAAGAAACTTAGTGGCCCATATAGCCTTATGTTCTAATTCAACAGGAAGGTGACAAGACTTACCATATAACATCTGGAATGGCGACATACCTATTGGGGTCTTGAAAGCTGTTCTGTATGTCCAAAGCGCATCATTGAGCTTCTTTGCCCAATCTTTCCTAGAACTTCCAACAGTCTTCTCCAAAATTCGCTTTAATTCTCTGTTGGAAATTTCAACTTGTCCACTGGTTTGCGGATGATAGGGTGTAGCCACTCTATGGGTAACTCCATATTTTGCAAGCAAATTTGAGAATTGTTTGTTGCAAAAATGGGCACCTCCATCACTTATGATTGCTCTTGGTACTCCAAAGCGAGTGAATATATTCTTCCTTAAGAATGAGACAACTACCTTTGCATCGTTAGTAGGTAAAGCAACTGCTTCTACCCACTTAGAAACGTAATCTACTGCCACTAGGATATATTGGTTAGAATGTGACTTGGGAAATGGTCCCATGAAATCAATTCCCCATACATCAAACAGCTCCACCTCTAATATGTTATTGAGAGGCATCTTATCTCTCCGAGATATATTACCGGTTCGCTGACAACTATCACATTTTTCTACACAGTCTCTTGCATCTTTGAAAAGTGTAGGCCAATAATATCCACATTGCAATACCTTCTGCGCTATCCTATTTCCTCCAAAATGTCCTCCATAATCTGAAGAATGGCAATGCCAAAGAATCTTTGGCACTTCTGGGCTAGCTACACATCTGCGAATAACACCATCAGTACATCTAAAATAAAGAAAAGGGTTATCCCATACATACCTCTTTTGCATCATGAAGGAATCTTTTCTTTTGCTGCCAATTAAGACCTCCAGGTAAAACACCTACAGATTTAAAGTTAGCCATATCGACAAACCAAGGACCCATATCAATTACCATCATCACTTTCTCATCAGGAAAAGATTCATTAATAACCAATTCTGGTCCATCCTGTAACTCCTTCTCCTGAATCTTTGAAAGATGATCAGCTACTTTGCTTTCTACTCCAATCTTGTCCTTGATTTCCAAGTCAAATTCCTGAAACAAGAGCATCCAACGCAATAATCTTGGTTTTGCATCCTGTTTAGTCATCAAATACTTGAGAGCAGCATGGTCAGTGTAAATAATAACTTTAGAACCTATCAAATAGGATCTAAATTTATCTAAAGCATAAACTACAGCTAGCATTTCTTTCTCAGTAGTTGCATAGTTAATCTGTGCTTCATTCAAAACCTTACTAGCATAATATATAACATGCAATAACTTATTTTACCGTTGACCAAGAACAGCACCAATGGCATATGCACTTGCATCACACATTAATTCAAAAGGTAAATTCCAATCAGGTGATGTTAAAATAGGTGCAGTAGTAAGTTTTTCTTTTAATACATTAAATGCAATAAGGCAAACTTCATCAAAATTAAAATCACTCTCTTTAGTTAAAAGTTGACTAAGAGGTTTGGCAATTTTTGAAAAATCTTTAATGAACCTCCTATAAAAACTTGCGTGACCTAAAAAACTCTTCACCCCAGTATCATTAACTGGAGGAGGAAGTTTTTCAATCAACATCAATTTAGGCTTGTCAACTTCTATTCCTTTTTTAGAAATTTTGTGGCCTAAAACAATACCTTCACAAACCATAAAATGACATTTTTCCCAATTCAAAACAAGGTTTGTTTCCTGACACCTTTTCAAAACTCTAGATAAATTAATTAGACATGATTCAAAACTAGATCCAAAAACAGAAAATCATCCATAAAAACCTCTAAGCATTTTTCTACCATATCAGAAAAAATAGAAAGCATACACCTTTGAAATGTCGCTGGTGCATTGCAGAGGCCAAATGACATTCTCCTGTATACGAAGACTCCAAATGGGCATGTGAAAGTAGTCTTCTCCTGGTCTTCAGGTGCCATTGGAATTTGGTTATATCCGGAATACCTATTAAGAAAACAATAATAATCATGACCGACTAACCTTTCCAGCATCTGATCAATGAATGGAAGCGGAAAATGTTCCTTCCTGGTGGCATCATTGAGTCTCCTGTAGTCCACACACATCCTCCAACCAGTGATGGTTCTAGTAGGAATCAATTCATTGTTATTATTTTGGATTACGGTCATCCCACCTTTCTTAGGGACTGTTTGAACAGGACTCACCCATGCAGTGTCTGATATAAGATAAATCATCCCTGCATCTAATAACTTAACCACTTCCTTCCTTACCACTTCTTTCATGGTAGGATTCAATCTCCTTTGAGGTTATCTCACAGGCTTCACGTCATCCTCCATCAAAATCTTGTGGGTACAGAAAGAAGGATTAATTCTTTTTAAGTCAGATATGGACCACCCAATTGCGGTTTTGTGCTCCTTAAGAACCTTTAACAACTTCTCTTCTTCTTCTGACTTCAGCTCTTTGTTGATGATGACTGGAAATTTCTCATTCTCTTCCAAGAATGCATACTTCAAATTATTAGGTAATTCCTTAAGTTCCATCTTTGGTGTTTCCTTCACTGTGTCAGCTTCTTTCTTCTCTAACACTTCCATAATTGTCTCCACTTCCTCTTGTATTTCATTTGTACCTAATACTTCAAGATCCTCTTCTAACTTTTGGTCATCTGTTTTATCTGTATGAATTAATGTATCTAAAAGATCCAATCTAAAACAATCATGTTTGTCAGTAGGATGTTTCATTACATCAAAAACATTAAAAACAACAGATTCATTATCCATTCTAAGCTCTAATTTTCCTTGCTCTACATCAATTAATGCTCTAGCAGTAGCTAAAAATGAACTACCTAATAACAAAGGAATTTCACTCTCACCTTCCATATCTAAAACAAAAAAATCTGTAGGAAAAATAAATTTATCAACTTTTACCAAAACATCTTCAATTACTCCGGTTGGCTTCCTCAATGAACGATCTGCAAGTTGTAATGAAACTCTGGTGGGCTTTAGCTCGGTAATTCCCAATGATTTGCATAGGGATAACGGCATCAGGTTTATGCTAGCTCCCAGATCACATAATGCTCTTCCCACATCAACATTTCCTATAGCAATAGGAATGTTAAAGCTCTTTGGATCCTTCCTCTTTGGTGGAAGCTTCCTCTGGATAATCGCGCTGCACTCTTCACTAAGTGCTATCGTTTCACATTCTTGCAATTTATGCTTCCTAGACAATAATTCTTTCATAAACTTTGCATAGTTAGGCATATTAGCTAAAGCTTCAATAAATGGAATGTTAATATGTAACTTTTTAAACATATCTAGAAATTTTGCATACTGTTGCCTCTGAGTTTGTTGCTTCAGCCTCATAGGATATGGTGGTTTCTCAAAACGAGAAAAGTCCACCAGTTTCTTCTCTGGCTGACTTGAAGGCGCTTTAACTACCTGTTCATCAGGAATTGTAGTAGTCTTCTCTTCAACTTCTCTTTGAATCATATCAGGCTTTTCTGGAGATTTGGTGACAAGTCCACTTCTTGTTGTGACTGCATTTGCTTGTTCCCTTGGGTTGACAACAGTGTCACTAGGGAATTGTCCTTGAGACCTTTCAGTCAATTGCTTAGCCAACTGACCAATTTGATTTTCAAGATTTCTGATAGAAGCATCTTGATTCTTGTGATGAGCTCGGGTCTCACTAATGAAAACATTAGTCTCCTTGATGAAAGAATTAATAACCTGAATATGCTCAGTGGTAGTCTTGGACAGCTGCAACATAGCCTTCTCTAGTTCTGATGGCTCCTTAGGTGGAATGGGTGGAGGCTGCAAGTAATTGTTGGATTTGTAATCCAAACCTCCTCCTTGAATTCTTCTTTGGAAATTGTTACCTGGAGCATAATTTGAATTCCTCTGGAAGTTGGAATGATTTCTCTGATCGTACCATACTCCATTAACTTGCACTAGATCAGCTCCTACTAAAGTAGGACACTCATTGGATTCATGCTCTCCCTAGCAGTATTCACAAGTAGGTAGTTGTGATCTAATAGTTGAAGCTTGGGCTGCTGAACCTTGCATCCTGTCAATTTTCTCATTCAATCTTACTAATTGCTGTGATAAAATTTTTTGTTCAGCCAGCATTGCATCACTGCTTCCTAGTTGGATAACTTCCCTCTTTGGTTGAACTTTGATGCTCTCATTTTCATTGCGAGCCAGTGAATCAATTAATTCATATGTCTGAGTAGCTATCTTTGATCTAATTAAACCTCCAGCTGCTACATTCACTATAAGTCTTGATTCTGGAGTCATCCCATTAAAGAATATACATACTTTCCTTCCCACAGTCATGTCATACTGTGGACACTTTCTGATCAATTCTTGGAACCTATTCCAAGCTGCACATAAACTTTCTCTCTCATTCTGAGTGAAATTGGTGATCTCGTTCACCAACCTGATGTATTTCTCCATAGAAAAATATTGAGAGAAAAATTTGGTAACCAGGTCATCCCACGTACTGATGCTGTTGGGAGTTTGTCTGTCTAACCAACGAAGTGCTCTTCCCTTAACAGCAAAGGGAAATAATCTTAGTCTCACAACATCATCAGATATGCCCTGGTGTCTGATTGTATCGCAGATCCGCAAAAATCTGTTAATGAAATTGTGTGGATCTTCATCGTCCTCTCCACCAAATTGACTTCTTTCCACCAAAGTGATTAATGATGGATTGATATCAAATTTGTTAGCCTCAATCGGTGGTCGAACTATACTAGGATTGGGTCTTGTGAATAATGGAGCAAGAATATCCTCCATTAATTCCTCCCCTTGTACTGGTGGTCTTTCAGCCATCCTTGATTCTAACTCGTTGTTTGAATTAGATTTTTCTGTCTCTCGTCTCTGCTTGGCTAGTCTTCTATTTCTTCTCACAGTCTTTTCTATTTCAGGATCAAACTGTAATTCTTCTGGTCCAACTAAACCTTGCATAAACTAAAGAAAACAGATCAATAAAACAAAAATTCCAATATTAAAAACAAAATTACAAGTAAAATTAGCGTAATCAATCCCCGGCAACGGCGCCAAAAACTTGTTGCGACACGGCAAGTGCATCGATCGTTCCAAGTAATAAAGTGATAAGAAAGTATCGTCTCCACGAGGATTGAGGCACTAATATCAATTGTAATTTATGATTCTTAATATTGGAGAAGGAATGAATTTGTTGAGAGAATTGAATTGTGGTTTGGATTTAATTATTGTAAATAAAAGAAGATTAAAAACAATGTAATTTAAATGTTGATCAGAACTTAAGAATAATTAGGGTAAAGCACAATCACCACAGTTCACTCTATGTAATTGAATTGATAATTTAACTCTATTTAATATAATTATTCAGATTTATGCTTTTCTAATATAGTTAAACCTTGATTCCTCGGCCATTTAACCCTTTAACCTAATTTAACAATCCTAATCCCTTAGTAATTCCCTTTAGATTAAGCATGAAGCTAGCATAATAAGAATCTGTAGTCCTTTATCCTTATCCCTAAGTAATATCACAACTGTCACTCTACTTCGTTCAGAAACTAAAACCCCAATATTCCTATTGTGAATTATAGCCCTAAGTAACCTAATAGATTGATCAAGTCTAATTAGATATAATAATGGAAGAATAAAGTAGAGTAAAACAATTATAAGAAACTTTATTAAACTCAATTCAAGAAACACAGAGTTCACATTGGCTTCTGGCTAAACAATAATTACAGAGGAATTAGCCAGACATAATGCTGTTTGGCCTAATACAATGTGAAGAAAGGAGAAAAGAAAGAAGCTAAGGTATGTAGAGTCACAAACCCCTCAATCTTGCCTCCTTCTTGTTCTTCTTGCTTCTTCTTGGCCTTGAATCCTTGTTCCCTTGATCTTGCCTTCTTTGCTCTGTTTTCCAGTGTCTATTCCTGTTCTAATGCGTCCTACCAAGGTTCTATTTATACCTAGGTCAAAAAACCCTAAAAACCCATCATTCTTATGTTATCTTTAAGCTAATTCAGAAATCCCGTGACGTCCGCGCGACTGGCGCGAGCCTCCAGTGTATCTGGCGCGACTGGCGCGAGCTTGGCGCAACTGGCGTGAACCTCCAGTGCTTCTGGCGCGATTAGCGTGGCCCTGGCGCGGTTAGCGCGAGATCTCAGCTTCAGTTGGCTCTTTCTTTTGCTTCTCTTCTTGCTTTTCTTGACCCTAAACATCAAAATAGCATAAAATTAATGATAAACATAAAACTAATGAATTTTACACTTATTCTAACATTTATTAACTATATTCTTCCTATTTTCCTAATAAAACTATCCTAAAACCTATATATGCTAACAACATATCAATATACAAACACAACGTGATGAATTAGTACATTCAAGAAGCATGCTTAATTAAGAAATGGAAAAATTCCTAGCAACACACTGCCCAATATAATACAACATGAAAAAAATACCAAAACACACACAAACCTGATAGGTGGTGGGGTCAGAGTGATCATTAAGGGTTCATGGAAGAATCCAACATTTCTAGAGCAATTAACAAGACAATATGGACATAAAGAAAAACAATACGTTAGACACGTATACAGTGGCATAATCATAAAAATTTATTTATGTCCGTATACTTAGGGACGGGGTTCGGGGGCAACGCCCTTGAAATATTTTTTTTGTAAAGAAAATTTAAATCAACGTTTTATGTACAAGGTTATGAATCAGCTAAAAATGTAGTTGTTTTTGTAACAAGAAGCAGATAATAGTTTGACCAATCATTTAACCCCCAAAATTTTATCAATCCTCCATAACAAATATGAGAATATACTTCATTACATCCATCCATGATCATTCTATTTATAATGGTGAATAAAAACGTCAATATTAATTGTACAGAAGGCGAGCAAAATTACAATAAAGGTCCTCATCTCTAGATATTAACTCATTTGAGAATGTTAAACCTGACATCAATCCTTTCTTTTGAAGCAAAAATATGACACATAACCTGAAGGAAAACTCCAAAAAAAAAAACTCCAATTAAAAAAAAAGGTCACACAGAAAGTAAATAAGACTCATCATAACTCACATTAAGAAACAAAGACATAAGTGAATTAGGTTTTCATTGGGATATTAAGACATTCTATAAAAACATTTGGAGGTCTAAGATGTCTTGATATAATTACCTCATCACTATATATTGAATACGTGCATATATAAACAACAATATTGTGGCCTTAAAAAGTGGTGTCTTTAAGATTGAGTGAAATCCATTTAGGTACAACTAGTATTTGACCCGTGCGCATACGCACGGGTTAGTTATATATTACAATGCACATTATCACGTGAAACAGTTTAAGATAGATCGAAAAGGCAGAGAAAAATATCAAAGCAACTTATATAGATAGTATCATCCATACAACTTCTGGACATAGTTAAACAGTGCAAGATAAAGCTGATAAGTTGAAAAGACAGTTGCTACAAACTGGGCACAACTTGTAACTGCACCATGGAGTTTCTATTAACATGGATATCTAAAAGCTGGCAGGTAACAACTATTTTTTTTCAATCAACACATCCACTAGTGCACTATGTTGCTAGTTGGGTATGGAAACTCCATGATAAACTCGAAGTCAGCTTTTAAATTGTTGGCTCGTGCAAAAGCTTTCCAACCAGCTCCTATTTTAGCGCTCTTTCTCCAGTGGTTAAACACAATCTTGCATCCTATTGTTTCTTCAAAACAGACCTTTGTGAAACCTGTGTTCTTCAAGTAGTAATACATTTAACTTGGGACATCCTGAAATTAGCAATAAATCTTGTCAGAAATATGTAGAGTCATATTAATTTTCAATGAAAAAAATACAAACATTGGTAGTAAGTTGTAACTTACCAATGCACTGGCATAAATCTTACGTTCATTCAGCCATAGATGGAATACAATAGACTCATGATTCTGTTTGTATAGGGAGTGCCATTTTGGGAATGTTTGGGCCTCAGAAGCAGTTTTGAACACAGTAATAAGGAACACAGATTGTCCATAATGTGTTAGTGTTATTTGATAATTACCTTGAAGATGATAGAACTCTCTAATTGATGGCTAGCTTGCCCCAATTTGAGGATTTTTCAGACACTTGTTGTACTTGACCATATGATGATTTCCATGAGCATTAATCAGATGCCATGTTTCATCCAGTTGGTCTTTCCATTTCATTGCAAAGCTTCTGGAAATCTCTGCATATGGCTACATGTATCATGAAAACCAATAGGCAATCAGTTATTTACATAATGCTATAAGTACTAGAAAATAAATGATGATAACAGTTTACCACGTTTGTAACATGCACAATGTTGATACAGTGGTCAGATGTCCTATCAATTTGCATCATCGTCTCTGCCATTTCTTTGGTATTAACTTCATTATGATCCATTTCTTGTGACTTGCAAAAAGACATAACAATTATGAATTGGGTTAACTATCAATCTAATTAAAAAAATGTTACAACTAACAAAGTCATATTCAAAGATTTAGCAAGTCATAAAAAATATATAAATAGGAATGAAATGCATATGGTCAGTGGCAGGCCTGTAACATGAAATGCATACGCAACACACCAAGAAGTTATGCTTATTTGACCATATGCATGAGATTCCATTATTCAGTGATTTTCTATCAAACTGCACCATTTGTAAAGCTATGTCCTTAGCATTTAGGGTATTTGCAGGCACTATACCAAAATTAAGTGGTAAAAAAATTGTGTTTCATGAGTATTAGACCATAGAAAAAAATGTTAAAATGCTTTTAAAAACACTGATCAGAGAAAATTATTGAAGTATTGTATACTAAAAAATATATACTTCTCCATTCTATCCTATCCTGAAGGCACAGTCATTAGCTGATGACTATTTGAGCCATTTCTTAACAATGTAAATAGTGACTGTGTGAAACCAATTTACTATTGGTATTCAGAGAATGGTAATTTTGTAGAAGGATAGAAGCTATTGAAGCATTAGTTTTTTAAATAGTACTCAGTGCAGCTATTGAAGCACAAAACATCCAAGGTTAACATTCAATACTTATCATCTGTATCTTATAATTAAAAATCAGTATAATAGTTTGATTATCCCTTAGAAAACATTCAGTATAAATTTTTGTGTAGTTTCAAACCAAGACAGCAATTTTTATAATCCCCACGTTTCAAGTCCAGTAGGTGTTAAACTAAAATAATGTGTTATTAGATATGACAATGATTCTTTTATCCATATGAAGTAACTTTAAAATTCATAATATAGGATTGTTCTAAGTGCAAGGTATCGTGTGACATTGAAACAAAGTATATACATAAACAATAAATAGAGTATATACAGAACGATAAATGAATAAAAAACACATTTTCGTAGCATGCATGATGGCGATATTCGAAGGATAGGAAATGGTCAATGTTGGGACGGTGATGAATACGTTTCAGTAATTTGATTAGAAAAGTACTTCGTGTGTGAAGTTATAGATTCACCGTGGAACATAATCGTTGGAAATGCTCCAGAAAAAAAAAGATAAAAAAATTGACACATTGATGACAAAAAACACAGTACTTACCAGGAGCAGTCGAGTGTTGCAATTGTGTGGAGTTGTTGACGGCTTTGCCTAAGTGTGGTCTGCTTCACCGTGTTTTGCTTTGACTCTTTAGTGGATGAGTTGCAGAGCCTTGATGTGTATAGGGTTTGTGCCTGACATGCAATGACTTTTGTCTTTCTTTGGCTTTGCAATTTGTGTTTCTATTTTGTTGCAATTTTCCAAGGAATAAAAGCATGTTAAATTTCCATTCAGTGAATGGCATTGGTGTGTTAAATAAAAGCGTGTTTATCTAGCATTTGAAATATTTGATGAATAATACAAGTAATTGATTCACTAAATGTTCATTATCAAGGGCCCAATTGAATCAAAGTATTGAATGTGCAAATCTGATATATTGGCCAAAGCTAACTATTTTATTCTAAGCACATTGAATTCCTATTGAATGGAGCTACATTAATATTATATTAGAGATCTTCCATGTGATCCAAAATAAATATTAATTTTAATACATATATATAAATATATATTTATAAATAAGCAACAAATCTCACATTGTAAATTTTGTTATTTTCAATATTGTGTTAAATGTTATATATATATATATATATATATATATATATATATATATATATATGAAAGTAAATAATGAGGTATAGTGTTTTGGTAATTATATTTAGCCAGCTGATGGATTCTGAAATGGCAAATACCTATTGTGGTTGTTAGCAAATATTAACAAGCTGCCACGAAACATTTAATGGAAAAAATCACAATGTTAGCTGTATAAATAGCTCTGTTCATAAACTGCAATTAATGTCAAGAATGTAAACAAAACATGGTGTATACTGCTGAAAAATGCAGCATGACAATGTGGAGTATATGTATGATTTAAATATACTGTTGGCAAATTGAGATAGAAGTTATAATGTAAGAGAGTGATGAGTGGTATGAGCATGGTGTCCCAACAGTATTGTTAAAAACTTAAAATTATTTCCTCAATACATGAGGCAATTATTTTTAGCATAACAAGTAACTATAATAATGTATTTGTACACATTCTTGTCACAAAGTTGGGACTCACTACACTTTTTTGAAAAGTATTTTGTTAGTAAGATTTTGTGCTTTTCCTTCTTTGTCATGGCTTAAAATAGGATTTGGAAGATATAACCCAATAGACTGTAGAGATTGCCCTTGAGAATTGTCTTCTAAAATCAAGATGGATTTGTTATGGTAGCAAAAATTGTGTTTTTCCTTCTAATATAATAGTAGATGAATGGGAGACAGTGAATAATTATGCTATTATGTTAGTTATAGATGTTGGATATCATGGGTTAGGTATGATGAATATGATCTATGACAACTTAAGTATGGTGGTTTTGAGTGGACAATGATTATCGCCAATCATATAGAGCTGTCAAAAATCATCAATTATATAGAAACTAATGTCATAGGCTTTAGATGCTTCTGATTGTGTAAGCTTTGACACTCTATAAGATGTTTGCTGTTGTGAGGAAGGTGTGGCGGGTAATTTGTATAATAGCTGGTATCCAAAATGCAGTATGACAGAGGTTATAGTATTGGACAGTGATAACTGGTGTGAGAATGGTGCCCCGGAAATATTGTTGAAATGGTTTACTGAATACATGAGATAAACTTAAAAGCATAATAGGTAACTATAATAATGTTTTCATACACATTGATACAAAGTTGTGACATCCCACAAATTTTGGAAAATTTCTTTGAAAACTACATTGGTAGTTACATTTTGTGGTTTTCCTTGATTGTCATGAATGAGTATTTTCAAACCAGCTTTACTCGTGACTCTTGAAAATGCAACGTACAGTTGCCCATGGCTAAAAACAGGATTCAGTAGATATAAGCCAACAGTCTGAAGAGATTGCCCTTGAGGCTTATTTAATGTCATAGCATACGAAACTATAATTTTGAAATGTGATTATAGGCGGCAACTATAAAGTAAGAGGGTGATAACTGGTGTGACAAAGGTGTGCCATCAGATTTTTAATGTGGATGCAATATGTAAAAAGCTATTGTCAACATGTTACCAATTGGGGTGGTAGAATGCTAATCCCATGAACCAATGTACTGCAAAAGTTCCAATGTTAATACTCATATGTATGAATGCATAAAACAAATCAAGAAAAAACTGCAAGCTGCTCTAACATGTGTAATAATAGGTGAGACATTGTATAATAGCTGGTTAACAGGAAACAAATAAGGACTATCCCAAGTGATTTTTGTTAGACTATTGGCAAGCGTACCAATTATCGTTGTAAGTTACAAAATTTATAAAAGTTCTTCTCCACAGAGACTTGATTTACTCAGTTAATTCAAATAAAACTTAACAGTTTAATAGTTATGTACAATGAGTGTGAACAAAATTTCATGTAGTTGTGGATTAACATAAATTATGAAATTTAAAGAAGAAGCGGAAATAATAAAGTTAGTGTGGAAGATTACGAATGATTATGAAAAATTACAGAAGATTACGGAAACTAATAAGACAAATTTAATTAATTCAAGAAAAGCATAGGATTTGATTTCATCGTTCATACCCTTAGTATTCAATTAATATTACCATGCATAAGTTATTTTCTTTTATTATTGATGCACACATAAAATCACCCCAAATCGATCCCTCATATTTGAGAATCCTAAGAATATTTATCAAATATCAATTCCTCGCATATGAAATAAATATGCCAGCATTACGATCATATTTGCATGCTATTTGCAATCTAAACGTTATGCTCTATTCCTAGCAACGTAACGTAAAGAGTAAAATTATTCAGTTAAAGTTTTAAGAGTACTTTCCAGTTAAACTTAGAACCTTATTTCATGAAACTATTGATCAAGTAGAATCAAGCATTAAGTACGGAATAAATTTACCAATAATAAATAGAAAAGACTTATGCATAAATAAATATTAAAAGAGATACTTAAGGGTAAGAAGATTACATCCAATCCTTTGAGAGAAGCTAGCCAAGCATGGAGAGAACCTCCTTAGAAGAATAGATAAAAGGACTCATCACCGCTTCTTTTTGGCAGATTTTCCACACTAATCCTGACCTCTCTCACTATCCTAAGCTACCTACTAAAAAAATTTGAAGAGCCTAAGGCTTAAGAACAAGCTTAGAAGCAAGGCAGGAGAAGAAATGGATTGCATGAAGTGAAGTTCTTCCTTGGGGGTGCATGGCTATTTATAGGGGGCTGGCTGCTCGAGTTCACTCGTCCAGACGAGTGTTTTTGCCTGTGTTTGCTCGTCTGGGCGAGCTTAAAACCCACTTGAAGGACCACTTGCAGAAGCCACTCGCCCAGGCAACCAGTTTGTGCATGTTTCACTGGCCTAGGCGAGTTAAACGTGTTACCCTGAAGAATGCTTTGGGCCTTGATGGATTTTGGGCCTATTTTACTTGTTGCACCTCCCATGTTTGCTTTATGATCCATTTTTGCTTGCTTTATGTGTTCGGAAGCTTCAGAAATCCTTTAACCTATCAAAAAGCAAGAAAGGATTGGATAAATCTTCAAGAATATGAACACAACATTTATCCTAAGCACTAAATACAAACTAACTAGTTTAGGGCAAGTTTTTATAGATATTCTTAGTAAAAATGAAAGATAAGTGCCTTCAATGTAACCCTAATTTTACTAAGATATGGCACTTATCAACTCCCCCCAACCTAGAATCTTGCTTGTCCTCAAGCAATAGTAAAAATATATTTGTTAAATGAAAACATTCTTTGTAAAGAATCAACTTCCCAAAAATGATCAGAACATATTTTCAAATAATTAACCTTAAGAATTGAAACAAAAGATGAAATTCACATAACCAAAATGAGATTTAAGATCAATTCACATTTCCTTTCTAAAGAATACCAGAGGGAACATAGGACTGATTAAAGCAAAGGAAAACATCTCAAAGTGTTTAATTCTCTCACAGGTAAGTGTTTCATCTCAATTCCTACACTGATACTTTATAGATTTATTTTGCAATTCATTTCCCATCAAATCAAAATGCATAATCAACAAGGATCATTAGGGCTTTTATGGCTGGGCTTTTGGCTAGAAAAGAAATCTTGGTTCAAAAAGACCTTTTGGGATAGGAGAGCAAGTAAAGATAAAACATTTAGATTATCACTTTCTATTTCTTCCTTTTTCTTCCAAGATATCCATGTTTATCAATTTTTTCTATTTCATCCAAATACTTTGTACAATACTTTTAAACACAAGGAATTTGTTTCCTTTTTCTTTTTCTTTCTATTCTTTTATTTATCACATGAATAACATATATCCACATTTAAAAATCTTTTTCATCGCATGAGCTACCCAAAAAGTTTCCATCAACTTATTCCCTTTTGCTCTCCTAACCTTAGGTAAGGTATGAAATTCCTATCCTAGGCTAGGGTTTCAACAAAAATATCAACTGTTTGGCTCAAAAAAAGGGTTGCAAATGGTAATTCATTATTTTCATGTTGGGATAGCTTTTTGGCCAGTGGCTTTAAAAGATGTTCAAAAAGAAAGAAGGCCTAAATCATATCCTTGCATCATATGTTTTAACAATTAGAAATTAATGCAAAATTACAATAAATCATATCAGTGAGGACTCTCAATATAATATATGTGGTTGCACACACTCACTGGGCTTAAGGTCTGTTTTCATGTTCAAATCAGATCAATGTTTCAAAAGATATTCTTTATTAATTTTATGTGAAAAAAGTCTTGCCTTTATTTGGTTTTTTTGGAAAATCATTTCATTTGTTTTTTCATTCTCAAGATTCTAAAAAAAAATCATTTTGTTGTTCTAATCCAATATTAAAAACAAGTTTCAAAACAATATTTGTTGATTCTTTTCAAAATATGTAATCTTTCAAGAAAATTTTTCTTTTAAGACCCAAAAAGATTTTATATATTATATAAAACTATTTTAAGTAAAAAGCAAAAAATTTTGGTGTAACTTTCAAAAAGACTTATGTTAACAATATACAATACCAAAAAGATTTAACAGTATATAATACCAAAAAGATTTATCAATGCATATAACTAACTAAAGATGAAATAGTTAGTAACAATAATAGTAATATAATAAAGTATTTAGAAAGCGATAGGCAGAAATAAATAACGTAAAGTATTCAAGAAAGTAGTAAAGAAAGCTATAAAGAAATAAAAACAATGTCACAGTGTCACAGATTATGAAGATTAGTGAGATATGCTACCAAATCCTGCTCTACGTCATCATCTGTTGCTTCTCCTCCCTCTGCTACTTCTTGGTTAACTGCAGGTCCTTCTTCTGCCACAGGATCCTGATGGGCTCTAGGGCCTGTTGCCTCCTCCTGAAAGATTGGCCTGTCCCCAGGCCATGCAACGTGAGCTCGGAACTGATCTGGAGTGGGCCATGGAAAAAGGTTGGGATCCTGGCTGTGCTGATGCAGGGTGTAGTTATAAAAATTCTCATTCAACTGCATCTGTCCTCTGAAGTTGGCAGCTTGCTGGTCAGCCATGTGTTGCATGTACATGTTCATTTGGAGCTCCATTCTCTGTAGATGTGCAGAAATGGACTCTAAAGAAGCTGGCTCTGGTGGTTGCTGCTGCTGAACCTGTCTAGCCAAGCAATATTTTTCAATAAAAGCTCTGTTAATGGGAGGTCTGATGGTTCTAGATGGGTGCACCTGGATTCCGTAGAGTTGGCATAAAGCAGTAATTAAAGCAGGAAATCCAAGTGTCCTGTTGGCCTTTTCAGGGTTAAGGGGATGCCTTGGTGGCTCTAATATCACGAACTGATGGATTGCATCAGAAATTAACTGAGCCACATCAATGCTAAGCTGAGTAATACAACTAAAAGCTAGTTGACATTTTTGCATGGGAAGGTCAAAATTATGGTCACTAGGAAGTATGTTACTCAGCAAAAAGGTCATCCAAATTTGGGTCAAAGTAGTCATATTAGTCCGCATTAATCTTACCCTGTTACCTGCTATGTTCCTGGCAAAGTCACACCCGGGGATACATAGGAGCTGAGTCATGGCCTCTTCATCAAAGTTGTTGCGCCTGGACATATACTCACAAAGTTGTCCTTCTGGCACGATAAGTGGATTTTCTAAAAACTGATTGATTGCATCAGCATCATAAGGAATCCACTGACCTTTGACAAAAGAACGTTTGTCAAATAAAGCTCCCTCCAGTGGCCAAGCGTTGGCGTAGAATTCTAAGACTATCTCTGGATCAAATTTCTGCAAAAGAGTGGCTAATGGTCTCTATCTACGCCTATCAAGTTCTGCTGTGAAATTTGGATACTCATCATCCATCAACTGAACTCTCCTTTCTTTGAGAAATGACCAATTCTTGATTGTTTCAAATCATTGTTGGTGTTCTCTGCTCCGAAATTTTTGATCATCATAAATGAAGTCTTCATGGGGATTTACGCTGGAACCCTCATTCCTAGCTCTTTTAGAAGGTAGTTTCTTTGGAGCCATCTGTAATAACATCTCAAAACATAGATTTAGCATGATTATGATAAGAGCAGCTGACTTGAGATAGGTCAAAATAACAAATAAATGGTAGCCTCATGAGAAAATAATAACCAAGACAACTACAACATATATGTTCAACCTTTCCTATCTTTCTAATACACATGTCATTAACCATATCAGTCCATTTACTCCATTGTTGTGCTTTACTAACCATGTATGTCCATGTGGATGATACTAAATGCTGAATTTTTTTTTTCTAACCTATATTTTTGACATTTTAAGGATATTCCAGCATACACAAAAAGAGTAAGTCATGCACAAAATCAAAATGATGACTCAAACTTGAAGTCTAGTCCTAAATCTTGAGCAATGTCATACATGGAAGTTGTCTTAAAGCAAGCATGGAGCAATTTTTGTGCATCAAAGAGGTGCCAATTCAAAACTGTTTTCATTGTGGCATTTCACCAAACACTTGGTGGGCACCCATGTTGGTGTATGAAAATGAAGAGATTTTGCACATAGACTACACCAAAATTTTCAGAGAATAGGAGAAGAAGAAGACTAATTCAGAGCAAGCACAAAAATCAAAACAACAAAAAATTCATAAAGTGACTTATGTGACCTAAGTTTAGAAATAAACAACAAGCATACAATTAGAAATGAAGGCAAGAAAATTTAAATGAAAACATGTGCAAGATGAGTTCGAGTGAGTGTGAGATACTTGCCTTAAATTCCAAAAATTAAGAGATGAAAGAAAGTAGCGCTTGGGCGAGTTTTAGGAAGGAAGAGGATGAGGACAAAGGTCACAGCAAGCACAAAGATGCATGAATGAAAGTGATTTGGGTGAAATTTGGTTTTTTAAACCTTGCTGCTCTGGCCTCAGACGTAGGCTCGCCCAGGCGAGCATTTTATGCATGGTTTACTCACCTGGGTGAGTTAAAGCTTTTATTTTTTATTTTTTTTACTTTTTTTAGAAAAATAAAACATTTTATTTAACTTAGTTTCTTCTTATTTTACAAAGATCTTAACCTATATTTAAATATTTTTAAGAAAATGAAATAATGTAAATATTTAAGCAAAATAAACAATATTTAAAAGAAAGGGTTAGAATGTACTAGGTTGCCTCCTAGAAGCGCTTCTTTAATATCATCATAGTTGGACGCTTTTGTTGTAGCTCAAACTTCTTGCAAGTGGATCACAATGGTGAGTCTTTCAACATCACTACCCAAATAAGGTTTTATTCTGCTACCATTTACAGTCCATGTCCTCTTGGTGGCTGGATCTTCAAGGACTACAGCTCCATGTGGCATGACTTCATTGATGATGAATGGTCCAGACCATTTGGATTTCAGCTTGCCTGGAAACAATCTCAATCTAGAATTAAATAACAAAACCTGTTGCCCAGGTTGAAAATTCCTTTTCAAAAGCTTTTTATCATGATAAAATTTAACTCGTTGTTTATAAAGCTTAGAATTTTCATATGCTTGAGACCTTAATTCCTCCAGTTCATGATGTTGGAGCTTCCTGTGTTCACCAACCGCATTAGGATCAAAATTTAGAAATTTTAATGCCCAATAAGCTTTATGTTCTAACTCAACAGGCAAATGATAGGATTTACCATAGACCAATTGGAAAGGTGTGAGTCCCGTAGGAGATTTGTATGCTGTTATGTATGCCCACAGAGCTTCATCTAGCTTTTGAGACCAATCCTTCCTTGATTGAGCAATTGTTTTCTCCAATATCCTTTTAATTTCCCTGTTAGAAACTTCCGCTTGCCCATTGGTCTGGGGATGATAAGGTGAAGCGACCTTGTGTCTGACACTGTAGTGTTGGAGAACTTTCTTAAGTTGGACATTGCAAAAATGAGATCCTTCATCACTTATCAATACTCTGGGTGTACCAAACCTTGTAAATATATTTTTCTTTAAGAAGCGAATAATTGTCTTTGCATCAGCATGTTGTACAACTATTGCTTCTATCCATTTGGTGACATAGTCCACAGCCAATAAGATGTATTCATTTGAGTATGAGGATGGAAATGGACCAATGAAATATATCCCCTAACAATCAAATGCCTCAACCTCCAAAATGTTTTGTAGTGGCATTTCATTTCTTCTAGAGATTCCCCCTGTTCTTTGGCAGTTATTACACTTTTGAACATATTCATGGGCATCTTTAAACAATGTAGGCCAATAGAATCCGGATTGGAGAACTTTTGCAGTAGTCCTTTCACCATTGTAGTGGCCTCCGTAAGGTGAACTGTGACAGTGCCATAGGATGTTCCTTGCCTCCCCCTGAGTCACACATCTCCTTAAAAGATTATCTGCTCCAATTTTGAAAAGGTAAGGATCATCCCATACAAAATATCTGGCATCTCTAAGAAACTTCTTATTCTGGTGCCAAGTGTAATCTTCAGGAATTGCACCAACTGCTTTAAAGTTGGACATCTCTGCAAACCATGAACTTTCTGCAATGTGGAAGATCTTCTTATCAGGAAATTCTTCTTGAATTTCAGGATCTTGTGTAGCTACATCATCACTGGTAAGTCTAGACAGATGATCAGCTACATGATTTTCACACCCTTTCTTATCCTTGATTTTTAAATCAAATTCCTGTAGAAGCAAAACCCAATGGATAAGTCTAGGTTTAGAATCAGATTTAACTAACAAGTATTTTATTGGAGCATGATCAGTAAAAATCACCACTTTAGATCCTATCAAGTATGATCTAAATTTTTCCAAGGCATACACTATTGCAAGCAATTCTTTTTCAATTGTTGCATAATTGATTTGAGCATCATTTAAAACCTTGCTTGCATAATGTATGACATGGAAAACTTTGTTCTTCCTTTGACCCAAATCAGGTGTCCAATCAGGTGCAGTGATTATGGGTGCAGAAACTAGTTTTTGTTTCAAAGTTTCAAAAGCTTTAAAGCATGAATCATCAAAATGAAATGAAACTTCTTTATTTAAAAGATTGCTTAGATGCTTGACAATTTTTGAAAAATCTTTAATGAACCGCCTGTAGAACCCTGCATGTCCCAGAAAACTTCTAATGCCTTTGACATTGGTTGGTGGAGGTAATTTCTCAATAACATCAACTTTAGCTTTATCCACTTCAATGCCCTGCATAAAAATCTTATGACCTAAAACAATGCCTTCAGTCACCATGAAGTGACACTTCTCCCTGTTAAGCACAAGATAAGTTTCAATACATCGCTTCAAAACAACATCAAGATTAGATAGGCATAAATCAAAAGAAGTACCAAATACTAAAAAATCATCCATGAAGATTTCAATGCTTTTCTCAATAAGGTCGGAAAAAATAGCAAGCATGCACCTTTGGAAAGTGGCAGGTGCATTACAAAGACCAAAAGGCATTTTCCTATAAGCAAAAACACCGAAGGGACAAGTAAAGGATGTTTTCTGTTGGTCTTCAGGATCAACATTGATTTGATTGTATCCTGAATAACCATCAAGAAAATAGTAAAATGTGAAGGTAATACCTTTAATTCCAGCTTTGGTTCTTCTTTTTGCTTTTCTTCCTTTATTTCTTCAAAGAGGGATTGGTGATAGGGAATTTCTTTGCAAGAATTCAGCTGCTGATCACATTATAATATTTCCTTATCCCCATCTTCATCACCATCTTCAGTCAATGCTTTCTCCAAGCCATCTTTTCTGTTTATAAATATTTTAGAGTTAGAGATTACCTCATCGAGAACATCGACTCTAAAACATTCTCTTTTATCTGTGGGATGCTTCATAGCTTCAAGAACATTGAACTGCACTTCATCATCTTGCACCCTCACAGTGAGTTTTCCTTCATCAACATCAATCAAGACTTTGGAAGTCTTCATGAAAGGTCTGCCAAGAATCAATGGAACTTCACTGTCTTCATCCATGTCCATCACTACAAAATCAACTGGAAAAAAGAATTTGTCAACTTTCACCAACACATCTTCAATAATGCCATGAGGATGCTTAATAGTTCTGTCAGCTAGCTGCAAAGTCATCCTTGTTGGTCTAATTTCTACTTCTCCTATCCTTTTGACCATGGATAATGGAATGAGGTTGATGCTTGCGCCTAAGTCAAGAAGAGATTTCCCCACTGATAAATTCCCAATAGTCATAGGAATTGTGAAACTACCTGGGTCTCTTGATTTTTCTGGAATTGTCTTTTGGATGATTGCACTGCAACCTGCATCCAGCTCTATGGTTTCATCATCTGTGTATCTTCTCTTCTTTGTGAGTAGATCCTTCATAAATTTGGCATATGTTGGCATCTGCTCCAATGCTTCAGAAAAAGGAATGTTGATTTGCAGTTGTTTGAAAATATCCAAGTGTATGTACTGCCTTTCCTTTGCCTTCTTGGATGGAGCATGTGGATATGGCATATTTTGGACTGGTGGCGGGGTTAAGACAACTTTGCCTTTATCACTCTTTTTCTTTTCATCTTCACTCATCACTTTTCTCTTAATTTTTTCATTTGTTTCTTCATCATTTTTCTCTTTTTCTTTTTCTTTTTCAACTTTTTCATCATCACTTTTTTTTTCATTTCCTTCATTTTTCTTTTCTTCTTCTTCCTTCCTACCAACCATAGTCCCCCTTCTTGTTATAATGGCCTTACATTGCTCTTTAGGGTTGACTTGGGTATTTACTGAGAAAGATCCACCTCCATGCTCAGACAGTTGCTTTGCAAGTTGTCCAACCTGTACTTCAAGATTTTTGATGGAAGCATCAGTAATCTTTTGATTGGTGATGGACATCTGCATAAATTGAGTTAGAGTATCTTCCATTTTTGATAATCTATCAGGTTGAGCTTGGTTTTGTGGATTTCTATTAGAAGGACCTGCATATAAATTGTTAGTGGGACCTACAAAAGGAGGATTAATGGGAGCAGTGTATGCATTATTATTTTGTCTCCAACCATAAGGTTGATTTGAACCTGGACCTCCTCGGTAACCTTGATAATTTCCTTGATAATTCTGCTGAGGTCTGGTCTGATTCTGCAAATAATGAGTCTCCTCTTCTGGTTGGCAATCACCAGGTACTGGACAGTGGCCATTTTGATGTTCTCTACCACAGAAATCACATCTCAAAATTTGTTGAACTTGATGAGCTGTGTGTGTTTTCTGTGATCCTCCATGCTGAATTTGTTGAGGAAGTTGGCCTATTTGTTTGGTTAAGGCCTCCAATTGTTGAGTTAACAATTTATTTTGAGCTAGAATGGCATTTTGAGTATCCAGCTCCATTACTCCTTTCCTCTAAATTGGAGATCTATCATGGTGAGATTGGTAATCACTGGCTGCTATGGAGTCAATGATTACTATTGCTTCCTCCGGGCTTTTTGACATCATAGTTCCTCCAGCTGAGGCATCAAGAATCATCTTTGTTTGAGGTCTCAAATCACTGTAGAAAATATGTAGCTGCGCGGCATCATCAAAATTGTGGTTTGGGCACCTCCGCAATAAGGATTTGAATCTCTCCCATGTCTCATAGAGAGGTTCATCTGCTTCTTGGGAAAAAGTAGCAATGGCTGATTTTGCGCTAATAAATCTTGATGGAGGAAAGAATCTAGTAATAAATTTTTCCTCAACTTCTTCCCACGAGCTCAGGCTTTTGTTTGGTTGGGACTGGAGCCACGTCTTTGCTTTACCTGTCAAAGAAAATGGAAAAGCTTTAAGATAAACAACTTTTGCATCTTCGCAGAAGCTCCCATTGTACTGCATAATTCCATGAATGTGGACAAGTGAGTGTATAGATCCTCATGGTCCATCCCTGCAAAGGGATGTGAACCTATTAGTCTGAGTAATGTTGGCTTCAGCTCTACAACCTTGTTGTTGAAAGGAGAGATGACTATGTTGTTGTAATGCTTTGGGCCTTGTTGGTAAGCATAGTCACCAAGAGTCTTCCTTGGTGGTCTATTTTCATTTTCCCCTCTATCAGCCATATTATCACGAACAGGTGGCTTTTCTGATGAAGGAGGATCAATAGACGAAGGTTCCTCTGATGTCTTATTGGCTTCTAGTTTCTTTTTCTTCCTATTTTTCCTTTTTGTTTTGGTGATTTCTGGATCAAACAAAGGTTTATCTGCAGAAAACTTACCTCGCATAAAGGAAAAAGAGCAAACTACAATATCCCGTAAGCATTGAGGTTAAAATAAAAGAAAATTTATATACAAAATCAAAACTAAAGTAAATAACGAAAATAAGAAAAAGTCCTACTAAACTGAAAAATTAAATCTAAAAGAGTTGAGTAAACAACTCAAATCCCCAGCAACGGCACCAGAAACTTGTTAAACTATTGGCAAGCGTACCAATTATCGATGTAAGTTACAAAATTTATAAAAGTTCGTCTCTATAGGGACTTGATTTACTCAGTTAATTCAAATAAAACTTAACAGTTTAATAGTTATGTACAATGAGTGTGAACAAAATTTCATGTAGTTGTGGATTAACATAAATTATGAAATTTAAAGAAGAAGCGGAAATAATAAATTTAGTGCGGAAGATTACGAATGATTACGAAAAATTACGGAAGATTATGGAAACTAATAAGATGAATTTAATTAATTCAAGAAAAGCGTAGGATTGGATTTCATCGTTCATACCCTTAATATTCAATTAATATTACCATGCATAAGTTATTTTCTTTTATTATTGATGCACACATAAAATCACCCCAAATCGATCCCTCATATTTGAGAATCCTAAGAATATTTATCAAATATCAATTCCTCGCATATGAAATAAATATCCCAGCATTACGATCATATTTGCGTGCTCTTTGCAATCTAAACGTTATGCTCTATTCCTAGCAACGTAACGTAAAGAGTAAAATTATTCAGTTCCAGTTTTAAGAGTACTTTCCAGTTAAACTTAGAACCTTATCTGATGAAACTATTGATCAAGTAGAATCAAGCATTAAGTACGGAATAAATTTATAGAAAATAAATAGAAAAGACTTATGCATAAATAAATACTAAAAGAGATACTTAAGGGTAAGAAGATTACATCCAATCCTTTGAGAGAAGCTAACCAAGCATGGAGAGAACCTCCTTAGAAGAATAGATAAAAGGACTCATCACCGCTTCTTTTTGGCAGAGTTTCCACACTAATCCTGACCTCTCTCACTATCCTAAGATACCTACTAACAAAATTTGAAGAGCCTAAGGCTTAAGAACAAGCTTAGAAGCAAGGGAGGAGAAGAAATGGATTGCATGAAGTGAAGTTCTTCCTTGGGGGTGCATGGCTATTTATAGGGGGCTGGCTGCTCGAGTTCACTCGCCCCGGCGATTTTTTTTGCCTGTGTTTGCTTGACTAGGCGAGCTTAAAACCCACTTGAAGGACCACTTGTAGAAGCCACTCGCCCAGGCGACCAGTTTGTGCATGTTCAACTGGCCTGGGCGAGTTAAACGTGTTACCCTGAAGAATGCTTTGGGCCTTGATGGATTTTGGGCCTGTTTTGCTTGTTGCACCTCCCATGTTTGCTTTATGATCCATTTTTGCTTGCTTTATGTGTTCGAAAGCTTTAAAAATCCTTTAACCTATCAAAAAGCAAGAAAGGATTGGATAAATCTTCAAGAATATGAACACAACATTTATCCTTAGCACTAAATACAAACTAACTTAGTAAAAATGAAAGATATGTGCCTTCAATGTAACCCTAATTTTACTAAGATATGGCACTTATCAATTTTTCAGACCACAAATCAGGACTGCCAAATGATAATCTTAAGTTTGATGCAGTAAATGGTGTATAATAGCTGGTTTCCAAAATATGGTATGACAGTGTGCAGTAATTGGAGAACCCAGAAATATCTCCCAAACCACAAACAGTAGTTGTAGTTCTCAGCAGATATTAAGCATGTGACATGCCAGACTCAATTAAGTAAAGTATTCACAAAAATATAGAAAATCATGTTTTAAAGCATAAAATAGTTGTCAATAAAATGCTCAAGTTATTTGATTTGTTGGAGACCAAATGACAGCCATACCACAAAAATTTCGTATTATATATAGCTGTCAAATATCATCAATCGTGTAGGAACTAATGTGATAGGCTTCAGCTGCTTCCTATTGTCTAAGCTTTGACGCTTCATAAGTTCTTTGCTTTTGTGAGGAAGGTGTGCCAGCAATTTTCAAATGTCAATATACATGTAACGACCTAAAATTATTCTAGATATTGTATTTTTAAAAATTGTTAGATAATTTTTATTGCTATTTTATTTTTACTGAACGGGTCCTAGTATAAATTCTAAAACGTATAGATTATAGAAGTTGTTACACTGATATATATATTATAAGTAGTCACGGTCCTTGTTACAAAAGTCATTATTAAACAAGTACAGAATTTTCCATACACCGGCCTACTTCATATCTTCATTTCTACACCATCACCAATCCAGGGTATCAAGGAAATTGACCACTGTTGCCATCTAAAAAAAATGAAACAAATCTAGTGAGAAATAAAATTTCTCAGTAGGCAAAAAGTAAACCACCGAACACGTTAGTACGTTAGTAAATAATTAAAATATTCAAATGAAGCAATAAAATAATTATGCAAACTACATGGATGCATGAGATGAATTTTCCCAGAGTGCACATGGCTTCTACATATCGTACTGTATGTAGCTACACCTCGTACTGGATGTAGACGCTGCGATCGTCTTACGCAAACATGCATGATTTTAACCATATATTTGCACCTGGTCACTACATATTGTACTGTATGTAGTAACAAATTTTGTTTCACAAATCTCGTACTAGACTTGGAAACATAAATCAACATATCATCAGTCAAAATCCATTCATAATAAAATCCATAAGCAAAATACATACCATCTTATGGAAAAATTGTTGTTGTCATAACATCATACGTACCACAAGTATGGTTAAACCACCATACCTTATTCAAATAAGATCATTACCACTTAGGCATGACCTTTGAATATCCTTAAGCTATAAAAAATCATGTTAGTAACCTAACTAATAAACCACAATATATCTCTAAAATAATTTCTAACACCTTTAAACTTTCACAAGAAAATTATAACCTAGCATGCATTTTAATCTCCTTTCACCTACCACCTTGCTACTTCATCCTTAAATTTAATCACTCAAACATTTGAACCATTTAACTACATACCATTCAACATCTACTTCAAAAAAATTAATTCAAAACAGTCCCATAATAAAAATATTAACAAACAGCCCAAAGGTCATCAAATCACGCACAAAAATCATCAAATGTGATTCCAAATATCACTAATATTTCAACCTATAAATCATTACCTATCCTATGGTTAAAATCAACATTTCCACATCATAAAATAACCCTCAAATGACATGAAATTACAGCCTAAATAATAACCATAAATCTGTACATTTAAGCATGTAAATTAATCCAAATCAATTCTTAATTAAAGATTGAAGCCTAGCCTACCTCAAATGAGTTTGAGTTTGAAATGGAAATAGATTAAGGGCTGTCTCCTTGGGAAAATATTCTAAGAAATGAAGCCTTGAAAGAAGAATTTGATTGATGGATGAGGTGGTAGAAGAAGTCACAGTTTGTGGAAAGCAAATAGAAAGCAAGAAAATGAAAGCAAGGTACAAGGAAAATAGAAATTGGCTTTGGCTTTGGATGCTAGATCCTACTTGAATTTTTTTCCACAGCCCTAGCTATTTATAGTAATTTAATTAGTTGAGTTTTAAGTGGTTCTAGTTAGATTAAAACTGAATTAGGAGTTGGTTTGGTTACAACTTAACTATCATCATTACTTTGAAAGATATTTTGCTTAAACCTTATCTTGACTTTGATTCTTTTGGTCAAGATTCTTTCAATCATGGAATTTGGGGGGCAGCTGGCCTCCCTATGTGGACTTGGCTGAGCAAGGGTTGCAATTGCTTGGTTTAAATTGCTCCACATGCACACAAGAAGCCTTGATTAAATCTTTTCACTCCAGAAGAAAAATATTTTACAGCAGCATATGGTTTTGCTCTTTACATTTGACTTATTGTTCAAGTGCATTCTTTGCCTTATTGAGGCAGTATATGCACGTGGATATTTCTTGGACTGGGCAAGCTCTGATTTGTCACTCTTTTGGAGCTGAACATTTAATTCTTTTGGCCAAAAATCCAAGAGTTGCAAGTTTTACTCAATCCAAATGGTCCAAAGGGCTATAAGCACTCAACCAGATAGGGTTCACTCATTATTTATTCTGTACCAATATACTAGTCCAAAAATTCTCATTTTCTAGTATGTTAAACTAGACTTACTAAGCTCTCCAAAACGATATCACATGCCTTATTTGGAGTTATACAACTCGAGATATAGAATTTTTAATCTATACTTCCAAAGCTGCCAGCGAATTTAACTTAGGACAATGACATCCCTTAGTGTTTTTGTTATTGCAAGCAGTAAACAATCTAGATTGATCTGAAATTTTTATATGTTATAGTAGACATTTAGATCTTTAATTCCATATATCATACACTTAATTTGAATAAGAATTGAAAGAGAAATAAATTTTGCAATTCGGGTGGCAGATATGGAAGTTTTTGGGCAGCTTAAATAAAATTTGTCCTATTTTTCTTGTATCCAATTATCATCCTTCTTCCATAATTCAATCATAAATATAACTCATAATATAATTTGAGGATGTTAAAATACACAAAAGTCATAAAGTAAGACAGTGATAACTGGTGTGAGGACGGTGTGCCAGCAATATTGAAATGTGGATGCAGCATGCAAAAAGCTGTTTACAACATGTTAAAAATTGGGGAAGTAGAATGCTAACACCATGAAACAAAAGAAGTAATCCTAATACTCATTTTTATGAATGCATAAAACTAATCAGGAAAAAACTACAAACTGCTCTTGCATGTGTACTAATAGCTAAGACAGTGTATAATAGATGGTTAACAGGAAACAAATCAGCACTATCGCTAGCCATTTTTGGGATAACAAATCAGGACTTCCAAATGATAAGCTTAACTTTCATGCAGTAAATAGTGTATAATAGCTGGTATCCAAAATGCAGTATGACAGTATGACAGAGGTTATAGTATTGGACAGTGATAACTGGTGTGAGAATGGTGCCCCAGAAATATTGTTGAAATGGTTTACTGATTACATGAGATAAACTTAAAAGCATAACAGGTAACTATAATAATGTTTTCATACACATTGATACAAAGTTGTGACATACTACAAATTTTGGAAAATTTCTTTGAAAACTACATTGGTAGTTACATTTTGTGGTTTTCCTTGATTGTCATGAATGAGTATTTTCAAACCAGCTTTACTCGTGACTCTTGAAAATGCAACGTACAGTTACCCATGGCTAAAAACAGGATTCGGTAGATATAAGCCAATAGTCTGAAGAGATTGTCCTTGAGACTTATTTATTATCATAGCATACGAAACTATAATTGGGAATTGTGTTCTAATTAGCTTGAAAGGCCAAGGAGATTGTGATGGTGATAATGACATCCATGAAATGTAGACCATATTACCAATGTTTTTACCAGAGATAATGCGGCCTTCTATAACATGATTAGCCATTCTTGATACAATCAGCCGTGTACTGTTGCACAACCTTTCCGCTTGATCTAGATTCCTAAGCAACATAATAGGTGTGACTACTTTTAATTTGATTGCATGATTAGGCATTCCAGATGCTTTTAATGAGTGTAGAAACTCAGGTGTAATAGATTGGTAAGCCTCACTTTCTACAACATCTGTCATGTCAATGGAATTAGAGCTTAGAAATTCTTTTTCCTCACTTGGAATAATGTTTAGAACATGATCATTTATTTTGTCAACAATCTCAATTGTTGAAGCTAGAATAGCCCTGCTACTCAGAAATGATTCATCTTGATATTTGTGTTGGATATCAGGATAGGTATGTGTGACAATTGAATCAATTGGATCATTGAAATCTGTAATAAGTAAATCAGATAGAATTTCTATTTCGTAAAATCCATTGTTACCTGTGCCTAGACTTCCATCACCAATAGCTAAAAGCCACTTAGAAAACTGCCTAATTTCCTGTGCATTTGTTGAATCTGAATTAAGATGCAAGCACATGTTCTTGGTCAACTTTAAGACGGTGCAGTATTCGCACAGGTATGAAGCATTAATGGTAGCATGAACAATATCTGATCTACTACCTCTAGGTATTACTGGTAGAATTTGGCGAAAGTCACCTCCAAAAACCACAACTTTTCCACCAAATGGCAAAGTTGCTTCAGGAGATCTACACATTATGTCCTTGAGTATTTTGTCCAATGCTTCAAAAAAGAATTTATGTGCCATTGGTGCCTCATCCCATATTATTAACCGTGTTGCCTGTAACAGACCAGCCAACTCACTACCTTGATTGATATTACAAGTTGAGTGTTGTAGTGTAGGAACGGGAATACAGAACTTGGAATGTGCAGTTATGCCATTAGGCAACAACAATGAAGCTATACCACTTGAAACAACCGTTAAAACAATTTCTCCTTTGGAACGTAATGCAGAGGCCAAAGTTTTCCACATGAAAGTTTTTCCGATACCCCCATGGCCATAGAGGAAGAAAGTTTCACCCCGCTGTCTAGTCATTGCACTCATGATGGTATTAAATATACTTGTCTGCTCATCTGAAATGGAATTAAACAAAGATGCATGTTGAATACAACATGTACTGCATAATAGTCATCGGTGGGAAATTAAATTAAGTGTTGGTATGTAACCTGTTAGAGTGGAAACATAATTTTCAAAATCAGAACGCAATTGCTCCAAATCTTTCAAATCTTCATGATGTTTTCCACGTATCCCAAATACGTAAGTATGTCCATGATCCTTCCCATGTAATTGAAATGGATGATGTACCCATAAAGGATAATTTAACTTATGAAACATTTCCAGTAAGGATTGAGGATAGAAGTATCAAAGCCCTAAGAGGAAAAGAAATTCCTTTGGTAAAGGTAATCTGGGGAAACGGCACAAGTGGGGATGCTACATGGGAACTGGAAAGCGAGATGCGGAAGAGTTACCCGACACTATTTGAATCAGGTAAATTTCGAGGACGAAATTTCTTTAAGGGGGGAGAATTGTAACACCCTCATATTTCAATACATATGTGTGAATTTTCTCATAAGATTATTAATATGAATTTATGACGAAAATGCCCCTAAACATTTTTGAAAATTACAAAAATACCCTTCAGCCCTGAAATGGTCAGATAGCCTCAGGAATTCTATAAGAACCTAATAAAAGTACAGTATGCTCCTAGATAATGAATTATTAACATAGTTAGTGAAAAGAAACCATAAACTAGAATTTTTAGGAATTCTGGAAGATATTTTGAAAAGAGCCCAATCCAGACTAACTCAAGCATCAGAAAAACACAGGAAGAGGATAGATACAACCCATAGAATTTTCTCTTAATTATAGGAGGAATAGACTTCTTTAATAAGCTATTTTAATAATTTTACTAATTAAAGGCAAAATGGACCAATAAGAATTAAGATAAAGTCACTTGATAAGAAAAGCTTAAATAACATCCTAAATATGCTACTAAGACTTAAGTTAGTCTCTAAATAATTTTAGAATTTTTATTCCTAAGAAGGCATTTGGAATTAGGCTTTCATAAATGATAGAAACAATTTTATTCAATTTAAAGATACATAATAAGTAAGAACAAAGTACAAAATCTCCTTAAATTAAGCTATTACACGTATTGGAGAAGAAAAATTGGTTAAGCTTGCTTTCCAAATCAAGCCTTGGCCGTGTGATACCAAAAGGAATGGAGGAGGTTTTAGAAAATTCAAGAATGGACACATGGATGGTTAAAAAGCTTGAAACTCTGCCATTGGTCCATTTGGAAAGTTAAATCATCATACCTTTAAGATATTTCATGGCTAAGTACAAAAACTTACTAAAAGCTAGTCATTCTACGTAGGGAAAAGGAAATAAAAAGAATTGCACCACAAAGCTTGAAATCCAACGTGCAACATGGAGAAGAAAGGAGAATGAAATGGAATTTTCAAGAACTAGACACATGTAGGGTGAGAAATGAATAGCCAATGGGATTAAAGCAAATGGAAAGTAAGCCATGATGACACTAGGGATATTTTTAGCAAAGACATCTTAGAATATTTTCAACAACTTTATATAAAATGATGGTGGGGACCGTCGAACTAAGTTTGGCCAAAAAAGAGTGAACGTGCAAACCACTCCTTGTATCTTACATCCTTTTCACCTTGTCCTTTTCAAAAGACTTAAAGCAAAACAAAAGCCCACCAACTTAAAATCTCACGTGAAGAACTAAGGAAGAAGGCTGTCCAAAATTCTAAAAGAAAGCAAGGTATGGGAAGCTTTATGATAAATATGGTTTGAATATTAATTATGCTAAGATTCTCATTTGTTTTCATAAAGAATTAAGCCTTGCCTATTAGGTGTTTGATGAAATGCTTCAAAGAGATAAAATTTTGTTAAATGAATGATTATTGAAAAGAAGTGATTTGAATTTAGATTAATGAATAATTGTTTGAATGAATAACTTGAATCTAGCTTAATGGATGAATGTTTAAGTGACTTGCATCTTTATGTACTATGATTATATTTAAAATGAGTGATTTGAATGGTAATTATATAAAGGAATATTTCACCAAAGCTTATGTGTTTGTTTATTGTTCTATAAATCCTTGAGCATGTCTACTAAATTATATGCTAAAATTATGCTGAAAGCATGTCTAATATGATAAACTTTATGAGAATTGATATTGAAAATTCAAAGTATAATCATATGAGAATTTGAGATATAAATTTACATAGAAGAGTAAATGTGAGATTTAAGGGTAAATATGAGATAAAAGAGAATCATTCATGCATGTTTCATATGCATGTGCCTGGCGGGGGCTAGTCCGTGTTACCTCAAAAGGAGGTATGTCAGATAGCTAGAATTGAGACGAGCATTTAGACAAAAGGTGTCTAAGCTGGGGGGTAGTGGCAGTGGGGAGATCACCTACCCATGATGATCACATGTAGTGTGGGTGTGAGTCCTTTTGCAACACTGACCTACCCTGACTGATCGATCCAATTCCGAGAGAGAGTAAGCTATCTTGACTATGGCCATGAGAAGAAAACTTGAGAAAATCATGCATCATATAAACAAAGAATCATGCCTCATCCATGCATCTTGTTTTATGAATAATATTATGATTATTTGTTTATTTTGTGAATGATATTATGACTATTTTATAAATAATATTATGGCTATTGATATATGCTTTTATTTGAACTATGTTTATCATAAACTTACCCTATTTTTGTGTCTGCGGTTGACACCTGTGATGACCTCAATTTATTTGAGCGAGCAGAGGAACAGTAAAACATGAGCAGTGGATGGTTGTGAAGATGATGTGATGAAGATATTTTGATGGCTTGTATTTTGACGCATAAGTTGTACTAGACTTTGGATTAATCTATTGGCTTATATTTTGGTACTGTATTATGATGGACTGTATGGTGGACTGTAATATATTAAACTGCATGTTGGACTGTATACTTCTACAAACTCAAGAACGTTTTATGTTAGATAACTCGTTATAGTATTACTTTTCGAGAAAAATTATTTTAGGGAAGAGAAAAACAAAATATTCCGTAAAAATTATAAATAATAAGCTGAGTAAAAATAAGTCGTTACACTTAACCTCATGAAGACATTGCTCAATTGATCCAGACTCATTTTGCACAGGGACTAGAGCATTTGTTATACGGTCGTAGCCTTTATTGATGTATTTGAAGAGATACTTGATAGATGTCGATTGATTGCACCATTCTACATTGAGGTGAGCCTGATATTTTAACAACAGCTTTGCATTGTATGGCACTACGTATCTGTTGTCTAGTGGCACATGACTTTTGTCAATATATCTCCCATCATTACACCTTCTATAAATAGGATATCCATCTAGGTCAGCAACTGTATCAGTTTTCCATTTCTTTGGAAAAAAATCTGGAACACCTTTCATCCTTCATGCAGGGAGATTTTGTGTTAGCATGCCTACATGGACCATGCATCATGTGATTCTTGACATATTTATAAAGTTGTGGTTGATCAGCTGAATCTGGAATCTCAGCTAAGATGATGGTATCAATATCTGCAGGAGATGGATATTTGCTGGAAGGATGCAAGAAAAGCAATATATGAGCATGTGGCAATCCTCGCTTTTGGAACTCAATTGTGTAAATATCTGCAACCACTCAATTATTAGTTTAACAACATAACAGAGAAAAATTTGCAATCTAATTAATATGTGCAAGGCTTTGTAAACGTCTTACATGCTACAACATTGCCCAAAACTTTGTTATGTTTCAAGTTAGCCATCAATTGATCAAGCTTAAGTTTAAAAACCCTGGTCACAATATCTAGTTGATCAGCAGCAGTTAGATTCATTGGTGACATAACCCTTTGAATCTCAGGCCAGTAAGGATTACAGGTGAAGATCAAGAACAAATCAGGAAACCCAACTTGGCTACATATGGCCATGCCATCAAAGTACAATTGATCCATATACCTGCGGCTACCAACAAAGGATGAAGGCAGAACAATACGCTTCCCACAATTCGAATGTTGCGGTTCTGAGGTTTGAGAAGCCATCAACGTGCTATATTTATCACAACGCAATTGCTTTTGATGAGTCCTTATAAACATCAATCGCTCTGATTCCATCATAGTGTAACCATCAACAATAAACTGTTGAAACAATCTTCTAGACCTCAATAATGTTTGACTTTCACGTTTTCTAGACTGTAGCCTAAAACACAATAGCTCTTTGATAGTAACCTTGTTTCTCTATCTTTGATCAGAGTTTGGCATATCTCTATGCTTGATATCATTGCGGTAGCCATCTTCACCATAAGGAAATAACAACGGATATTGCAATCCAAGATAACTTGGATGAAGCTTATTGATTCTTTGCAATCTGCCACTTTGTTTTTCAAGAATAATATCCCTGTTGATAGGTTCAGTTGCGTCTCCAACAATCATTGCAACAACCTCTAACACTGTTGGCAAATTGTATATCCTCCCATCTTTTTTCCTATCTGAAATTAACTGTAAGTTTACATTTTGTGTGTGACAGCTGTCATACCTATCTTTCGCCATCCTAAAAGATTTAGCAAACACATAGTGGGTATCAAGCATGTCTTTCAATTTTGCCATAAGCTGTGAATCAAGCCGTTTTTCCCACCTTAAAAATAGAATAAACATTCAGATGTCAAGTAACGATTATCAAATTGCACATATCAACATCAATGAATGTGTAACACAACACATGTAATTAAAATTGGCAGAACACGGTTGACCTTGCTACCCCAATTCTGTTTTGAATTTCATTTTCTGTGTCATATATATACAGTTGAGCAAACTTTGGAGGTTTTCTAGACATGGGTAATAGGCTACCAATTAGATGGCATGATTGTCCATGAATTCTATATATTGGTGGGCCTTTTCCATTTAATAAAGATCTATCTATGTTGGCCCCAGGAGAGCTGAAAGCAAACATCATGTTATAAGATCTGATATTGTCTTGCTAATTTAGGCTTTCCCTTGAATCTTTATCACATAATAGATGTTGCAGCAGCCTTGGTGGATTTTTAAGAAAAGGAAGTTGTATCCTTCCAACCTGACAACATAGATTATATTTGGCTTTACTCGGATTTTTGGTTTTATTCGTACTTTCTGCACTCCACATAGTAGCTTCGTAGTACGGACACGTTTCAGTAGGATCTCCTAAATCAACATATCCTAAGAACAAAATACTAATTAGAATGCCATACACAAATGTGGTGCAAACCTTTTAATTACTCATACACATTCAGACCTGGCCAATATGGTCAGAATAATCATCACTACAATCTGATACTGCATCGTCTGTGTATGGACCAGGTACATGCTGAGTACTCTCTACATAATAGACATCAGTCAAGCTGTGGAATGAGTATATATCATATTTGCGTATGAAATCATCGTATGATTATCATTACTCACATTCGTCCAAACCATTTGATAAAGAAAATCCTTAATTAAACACCAAAATTCAAACATGTTCAAGTTATGCATACACTAATATTACTATTACTATTACCTCCAACTGTATGTTCAGTTTGACTAGTGTTTTCATTTTGAACAGTTGTCTCTGTTTGGTCTGTTGAAGAGGCAGCAACAAATTCATTAAGTAAATTGCACCTCACTGCTATGTGCTGGTTGAAACATATCTTTCTCCTGTTTAGAAAGTCATTGGATTGTGGCTGAGTATTATTGATATTTCCATTTGTTAGCTTATCCATTTGTTTTGTGCGTAATGTTCCTGCAGAATGTACAAATTATGTATTATTTAGGTCACATGGTTAGTGTTTTCCCTCAGTGATGGTCAGATGAAAGTGGTTTGCATTATAGAAATCATACGATGTTTTTATCAATGGAGAAATTCAATACCTTTATTTTTGTTGCTTATGTTTGTCCTGAATGAAGTTGTATCCTTAGTTGTTGAGAACCGTTTTCCTTGCATTATGTTCCTTCGATGCAATCTTGTAGCTTCAACAATTAATTTTGTAGTCAAATTAAAAATTCACACCTTACGTTTTACATTGTAACATTATCATTGAAATAATAACTTCATTGAAACAGTAACATAATGCATGTGCATTGTTTACTGGTGTAACAATATGTTGCTAACAAAAATCTAATTCCAGATGCAATTTAACAATTTTACAGTCAAACTATAATTCCACACCTTTTAAATTACATTAGTGACATTGTCATTGAAACACTAACTTAATACTTACACATACAACATTGTTGTATCAGTAACATGCATTGTTACAAAATCTAATGTAATATGAAATTTGCTAAAGTATTAATCATGGATATAATTTATTGAAAAAATCTTATGCACTATCACCATTATAGTTACCTGTACTCTGAGTACCCACTTTGTTAATGCTTCCATGTGTATCATGCACAAAATTATCTGTGTCTTCAACCTTCTTGTCACTGACTGCATGTGACTGATAATGGGACTCATTTGTTTGTTCCTGACCAATGTTAACAACCTTGAACTGGTTACGTGTGGTTTGAGTAGAAGTTGTTGATAGCATGGTATTAACAACTTTGAATCTTTTGATGGAGATTCCATTGTTTTGTGGCTGATTATTACTGATATCAGCCAATGTCCTAACATCAATTTGTTGGACACCTGTTGTTTGATCAAATTAAATACATTAGTTCTGAAATAGAACCATTAGAAATAGTGGTTACTACAACAATCACCAGTTATGGAAATGAGGAAAAAAATGCAGAACCTTCTTTTCCATGCGCACTGTGGTTGCTTTCACCACTGTTATGACTACATTTTCCCAAACTCATTTCTCTTAATATGAGTCTCCGTTTTAATCTTGCATGTTTACCAAAAACCTTTGGATTACAACTGTGTTCTTCCATTATTCACTTCACAATAAGATTAGAAGCAGTTGGAGCAGAACCGTGAATACTGATATCAGTGTGTTGAACTTAAGATGGACAATTGGTTATGTTATTTCAGCCTTGCATTTGATGTAATAGTAAAGGAATGGGAGATATTGGACCATGGTACTGTTATGTTAATATCAGATTTTCTATTTTGGGTTAGGTATGATGACTATAACCAATGTCTGGTTAATTTTCGTATAGGGCAGTTGGTTAGCCAAGTTAGAAGTTTCAGTGGACCATGCTTGTTGCACATCACTATTTCCACGTTGTTACTTCATTGTGTGTAATTTTGTTTAATTTGGATTCACAGAATATAAAGGGCACTAAAATGAGTTGTTTATTTATGATAATTTTGACAGTAATCTATTGGCCAAATTGGATGTCAGGTGAATAAGGAGGTACTACAAAGTCATGGCATTCGTGTACCTACAGTTGGCTTTCAAAGTATGTCAACTTACATAGCAGCAACCAAATGGAAGTCAGTGGCACTTGGTTGTCAAACATCACCAAATTTTGGGGTTTTTGGGTTAGGTATCATGATTGACAGCTTAATATTGGTACAATGCATTACAAAACCCAAGTTACAGGTTTACAGAGTGCACTATTCTGCTTTCATCATAATTACCTTGCTGGATTAATTACTGGTGATATGTTTCCAGATATAATGAGAGATCACATGCAGTTGATTAGCCACCAACAGTTGAATAACATGCTTTGACTTCCATGGTATTCGTGTACCAACAGATAGGTTTGGGTTAGGTATCATGATTGACAGCTTAATATTGGCATGGTTCAGTAAATAATCCAAGTTACAGGTCTAAAGAACGCACTATGCTGTTTGGATTTTAATATTTAATAACAGAAAAAGTAAAGTTTATTCAGTTTTGTATAATATTACCATTTGATAACACAATAATGGTTGTTATGCTTATGGTGAACCATGTTGCTATTATCTTATATTATTTGTTTACCTAAGCAAATTTATTGTTCTACATTATAACCTTGTTTGTTTCTACATGTTTTAACAGGTCCTACTTGAAGAATCGTGTGGCAACTAATTAGTGGAACAATGAAGTAGCATCAGCAATTGTCATTACAAAAAGAAGCTGATGACATTAATGGAAAAGTGTTATGTAACCTGCATCTGGCTATGCTTGTGTGCATTACAAAATACCTTTTTTGCTATTTTATAGGTGTTTCAATTAAATGGTATTCCATTTTAACACAGTAAACCAAGAAACAAACAGGAATATTTGTTTCCTATTTGACTTCAAAGTATATTGGAACTACATAATACCTGCTACACATATTCAAACAGCTGCAGTATATTGGAACAAATAACTGTTACTCAGCTACTATTTAAGCAAACAAATTAATATAGATAACATGTCATAATAAATAACTGTTACTCAGCACACAAATATGTCACATGTTTGTAATAGCTCAAGGTTCAACATTGTAAGAAGTACTTAATACATTGTCTACTTGATTAATCCCAAAAAAAATCTAACTGTCATCAAATGACACAAAAGCTGTAATGCCAAATCATGAGCTTATTACTCAGTCTTGATATGTTTGGCCAACCTAGTACAAGACAATTGGATTTGTGAAAAATCTTCAAATGCAATGGCATCCAATTCAGAATCAGATGGTAACAAATTGCGCTTTGCTGGGGTGATGGACTCAATTAGGTTTCCATCAAAATCACCACTGGCTGAGAAGGTTTGCTGCATGAAAATACAAGAAATATTGATTAATTATTGGTTAATTGAATTTTAGTTTGAATTCAATTGGCCATATATTAAACATATACAAACACCCCAACAGCAAATGATTGACACTGTGAACAACCTCATTGGTCTGATGCGCCAAAGACGTGGATAGGTCTTCATCCTTCAAAAGGCAACAATGAAATCATATAGTAAGTAACCAACTGAAGCTTGAAAATATTGTTCAACATCCATATAGAAAATGTTGTAACATAAATAAACTAACATTTACATGAATTGTTGAAAGCTTTGACATAACACTGCTGACTAACATATCATCTTCCGATAGTTGCGATACAAAATGACGTTTATTACCAGGCACAAATTTGAACCTAAAGGCCAATGTTTTTCCTAGTATACAATCCAGAGCCTCTGGCACATCTCTTGCATCGAAATCTCCTTCCTACGATACCAAAAATCTTATTTACATAACACGGGAGTTCACTAAATCAGTTGTCCTATTTATGATATATATTAATATGATATCAAAGAGACATTATCAATAACCTCAACAATAATTTTCTGTTTTATTTCAGCTACACTTTCTTTAATTAAGGAATACGATTCATGATCCCACAAGGTGAAAATGGAAAATTCAGATTGTTGAGTGACATGAACATCAATACGATACCTATGACACAAATTTATTAAATTAGAGCAAATGAGTTATGTTTATAAATCAGTTGTAACCAAACCTACCTTGGCATAGTGGCTGCACTTTGATTACCACACCTACCACAAATAACAGGCAACTCCAAAGAATCAACCTTTTTGTTGCACTTGGGACATGCATCATAAACCCACCCATTCGCTATGAGAAACTTCTGGATAGTACCCATAGGGACAACCATACATTCTTGTTTCAAAGTTAACAAAGGTGATGACAAATGCTGATTGTACTTCCATCAACATGCAAAATAAAATAAATTAGAAGGTTAACAATACACCTTTTTAAGTTGGGCAATTGCAAATAAATTCTGGACTTTTGCATTATGCAGGAAACGATCTCCATTTGAATACTGAGAAGAACCTGAAATCTGACTCCCAACTTGGGTATATGAAACCAGTGTTGACTGGGTTGGATTCATCATGTAGTATTAAAATAAACATAACTCAAACTACAACATTCTTATGGTCAAAAGTAAATAACATGAGACATTGGATAATTACAAATTAATCAATCGATCCTTGAAATCCATGATTTCCTTGATGTTGGTATTTGCAGATATATCAGAACCATACATCGAATTTTGGATTGAAATAAGATAAGGGCCTGTATTCAAACAACAAAGTTAAGCCACTAATAAATTCATAGTTATTCTATATATACTGCTGCATAAGGTCATAGGCAACAAACCTCTAGCTTCTTTGATTTTAGTCATAGTGATCACCAATACCACAGGTCCAGTTGCATGGTTATCAAGACAGTCCTTAAGTTTGATAGCATGTCTCTCCCACAAGGTACAATTTATGTCAGTTCCACAGAGTCATAATGACAACACAAAAAAATCACAACTCAGATATGAAAATAGGTGTATTTTCTACAAAAACACTGGTTGAGGCAGTGAAAAATACCATTCAACCTTCATAGTAAAAGACACTTTCTTTGGCTTCCCATCAAGGTTCCAATGACCAATTTTGACTAACTCACAATAACATCTTCAACCATACAGCATAATTAAATACTTTAACAAACAAAAAAAAAATGAAACATGATTATTAAACACTTACAGCCCTCTGTACCTATTAAATAGTCTGGTGTGGCAGAGCCATCTAGAATGGAATCAAACTTTGTGAAATTGTACATGGCCAGAGGCATTTCAGGTAGGTGATGTCGTGTAATTTTAGTGGCTTTAAGCAGGTTAATTTTGAACGCATGGTTGGTTGCCTTGTAGTGACCACTATTCTTTTCGACTTCAAGGTTTTGGATAACATAAATTTGCCAATCTCGAAAGTGTCCTTCACCATTCCCATATCAACGTTTTTCATTTGAGCTAGTATTTTATCACCCTGGTGAATGAACATTTCAAGTCATAGTTTAATAACTTGTGGGACATCATCAACTAACAGCAACACATAGTCACAAAATGGTTTTAAATTTGTAAATAACCATACCTCCTTGTCCATTAATATAAGCTCAACAGTAACCCTCCTTAATCTGGGAATAGTCCACAAGTTTATAACCCGCACAACAATTTTCCATGTTTCCTTTTCATCATTGATTTCAGCTATCAAATTCAATCTACGTAATACTGTTGTTGAACAAACAAAATGGTGTGCTTATTACTCATGACAGTAATGTTATATAATCAGCTAAAATAAATGAGAAGGATATAGGTTAAATAAATAAGTAGGATATGTTCATTATTTACCACTCGCCCTTGTCTAAAAATGGGTGACCAGTGCGCGTTTGTGATTCTGATGTTGACCTTATGCTGAACCTTACTCGATCACTCTATTTATGTGATCCTATAACACAACACAAAAACCATGAATGTCAACGAAAACTGCTGTAACAACTGATACAATGTGTAGAGGAGGAAATTATGAACAGACATATACCATGTACCAAAACCAACACATAAACGATGAGAGTGAAGGAAAGAAGCGGACCCAAATACACGTTTATACCTGCAAAAGTAAAACAACCCAAAACACATAGAGACGAAGATGGAAGATGAAATTGTTCACCAAAGATTTAACGGGACTGGTGATAAATTTGCACCATCAACTGAGTTAGTAATAATTCAAAAGTTGATTTGGAATAAACGTTACTTTTTTTTTGGAAGTTTTAAATATTCTATTTCAATTGTACAATATCTTCAACCAAAATAAAATTCAAGATCCATTAAATTTTTATGCGCGAATTAACTAAAAACTATGTAACAGAAGTTTCTTAGTAGGCGACAAGGTGGTGGTGAAGGCTGTCAATTATTTATATTATTATTGTAATATTTTAAAGTAAAATAATCAAGAAAGTTGGGCCGGTGGGCCCGCCCTAAAGGTAAAAAAACAGTATTGGTAGGAAGGAAATCCGTTCATCTCAGCCGTTTATTTCGGATGCTTTAACCATTCAACGGTGCACCATCCTTCTGGAGTGGCCTCTTCAAGCATATTGATCATCTTCAATCTTAATTCTCCTTCCAACATGCATGATACACGTGGCAGCCGAGACACATTACCACGTCAAAATTAAAACACCTGTCGGGGAAATTCCAGAACCCATTCTTTTTCTTCTTCTTCTTCCTTGTTTACATGCCCTGTGCTCCAATCCCACCAATCTTAATTTGATCTCATTCTGTCTCAAACAGTTTCCTTTCAACTCCAAAAAGTAAAAACACAAACAAAAAGAACCATAAAATCAAAGCAACAATGTTGTTAAGATACAGTCAAGACTAGCAGAAGCAACAAGGAGAACATCTTGTGCATTATCTTCAACCACTCGCTTCACTCTAAAACCATAAAATCTTGTGCATTATCTTCGTACCGCGTCAAAGACAAACGAGTAACAAATCAAACAGCACAAGCGTCACGTTCTCCCCACTCTATTCGTTTTCCCACACCACAGATGAAAAAAAAAATCAAACCGGGTGAATTTTTATGTCCACACTTGCAGACATTTGTCCCACCGTGGGTCCGCCATTGCACGCACCGGCTTAGTCATTTTTTTTTCTTCTTTTTAACAATTTCCTGCAATATATCTTATCACTGCAATAATGAATATACTGCCTTAAAAGATGAATAGATAAAACCTTACCTTCAATATCGAAGCAATATTGTCTAATGATTAAAGAGTGTGAGAAAGTAGCGAAAACATGGAGAGGAAGGAAGAATCAGAGAACATGGTAATGCAATGTTGAACCCTCAACCATGAAACATGCTCTACACGATGCATGTCTAAAGAAAAAATAATTCTTCTCTCTGATTCTTCCTCCCTCTTCATATCTTCTCTTTTTTTGAATAGAAATCTTGAACCATAAAGAAATGCAGAAACGTGGTTTGATTCCTAAGATTGTGTAGCGATCTCAGCTATAACTAAAATTTGAATTTAAAAGTACAACTGAACAAGAGATAAAGATAAATGCAACTGAACAATAGATAAAGATGAAAGATAACATTAAGTTTGAAAATTGAATATTTTCTTAATTAAGAGTTTGAAAATTCTAAATAAGTTTGATTTAAATATTTTTTTACAATTTTAACATTATATATAATAAATATGATTGTGACAATGTAATACAAATAATATATATATATATATATATATATATATATATGATTTATTACATGAAAATATAATCTTATATGATAATAATTAATCTCAATATTAAAATATTTTAAATTTAATTTAAAAATTTATTTAATCATAAAATCTCTATAAAATTTATCAAATGATTAAAATCAAATATTTTAAACTTAATATACTTCAAAATTGTTATCACAACTACCACAGTTATCGCAACAACAACTACAACACCATTATTGTCGCACTAACGGTCATGATAATTATGACAAAAACAATCATAACATATAAATAATAGTCATTATCATAATATGTTTGAGATATTTTAGAATGTTATAAATTAATCTTTAAAATATTTAATTTTTCTATTTGATAATTCTGATAAAAAAATTTCATTGTTAAATGAAGTTTTAATTTAACTTTAAAATATTCTAATTTTAACTTTTTATTTTAATCAGAATAATTAAGACTGATCATTCTTATTCACATTCCCACTTAAAATAGTCATTCTCAGTCAGATTGTACGTCCTATATGTAAATATCCAACAAAAATTATAATTTAAATTTTAACGCTGGCTAATAAATGGAAATGTCTTTTCCATTTAAACTTTTTTTTAAGCCGAATTACATGTGCCAAAGGTTTCAGACTTTTATTTTAGTAATCAAAGGACTTTATGGTACCAATTCTTTTATAAAACGAATGCTTGTAAATATATGTGAAGTATAAAAATATTAATTAAAAATAAAAAGAAACTAATTTATGGTTCTTTTAAATGTATATTTTTAAAAAAATATTTAAAAGATATATCTTTTATTCATGTAATTTTTTCAAGAGAAAGTAAAATCTAAAAAAGCTTTTTTTTTTCATAAGTTAAAAACAATGAGTTTTAAATAAAGTTTCGAAAATATCATAAAAATACTTTTTGAGTTGAAATAAACATATACTTAATTGATAAAAACAAATTTCATTATCAATGAAATTATAAATTAAAATACAAAATTGCAAGACCTTTCAACTTAAAAAAAATCTCAAGAATTATATATTTGAATGTGAGACTAGAAAATTAGGTCTCTCAGATTTTTCTGTTTTTTTATTTGTTTTCCACTGTTTTTTAGAAGAAAATCTGTTTAAGGTACCGATGGATTGGACATTAAATATGAATATTGGTTGGTCCGTTGGAATTTTCAACTTTTTTTTTATATATTTATATGTACTAATTGGTATCTTATTTTATATTCAATCTGAAACTTTGAAATTCTAACAAGTACCATTTTTTTTTGATATGTTTCTTTTCTTTTTACTGCAATATCTGTTTCTTATATTCTCAACTTTTATTATAATTATCGTATTAGATTATCTATATAAATCAGGAAATTTTAATAAATAAATAAAAAATATAAATTTTATAAAATTAATATTATCATCATTAATTTATTTTTAAATTTTACTATCCATCATTAATATCATTTTTAAATTTTACTATCCATCATTAATATCATAAGGATATAAGTGAGAAAAAATAATTATTACTTTGAAAAACTAAAATAAGAATTATTTTGGTATTTATTTTTTCTTCTTACATGGAAATTAGTATGGAACGTAGGGAGTAATGTTTACTAAATAGTTTTTTTAGGAAGAAAGCACTACTCCAAAATAGAGATTCTACGAGGCACCTTCTAAGACGGTTCCTGGAAAACCGTCTTAGAATGTTACACGGTGGCAATTTTGTAAATAATAGAAGATATACGAGGACGATTTTATAATAACTGTCTTAGTATTAAGTGTTCAAATACGGTTATTATTGAAACCGTCTTAAAACAAAGTACTGTATTTTCATTTTTTTTTAAGAAAAATATTCAAAGACGAGTTTTATACAAAACCGTCTTTGAAATTTGTACACTTATTATCTTATTTTTGAAATTCTTACCCGTATGCTCTCATTATCCCTCCCATTTTCCCTGCAACAAAACCTGGGGTTTCCCTCTTTCTCCCTTCAAATTCCGTCACCTCCGGTCACCGTCACCGTTCATTCCTCTTCCATTGATTCTCCGAATATGAACCTCAACCATTACGACCACCACGTTCCCCCTTACGAGCATATGCTGAAGGAATCCATCAACCGCTTCTTCGCCGAACAACGCCGCGGCACCACTGATTTCGCCTACTTCACCTCCATCTTCTCCCGCATGACCCACACCACCCTGGAACCTTCCATCCCAGTCCTATGGTTCTACATCGCCTTCGAATTCCGCACCACACACTATCCTTCTAAAAGAGGCAGAGACCTGTTCGAGTTAGTCGCTCCTGTTCCGGTGTTCGCGGTTGGGGTGTTGGCTGGGATTGTTATGTGGGAAGCGCTTTTGCTAAAGCTCTTTTAGGGTTTACTACCTTGTGTGGTGCTGGTTTTGTAGTAAGCTTCAGAGTGATGCTTTGCGTGAAGCCATCTCAGGAATCATGGCCGATTCCAAGGAGAAGAATCGCACATTTGTGGAGACCATCGAACTCCAAATCGGGTTGAAAAACTACGATCCAAAAAAATTAGCAGGAGCTTATAGGTTTTAGCCTCAGCATTGCAATTGTTCCAAATTCAAAAGTTCATTCCTTTTTGTAGGGAAAATGCAGTGTCCACAGGCAAAAAAGATGGAGAAGATATACCTCCTTTAGTGTTATGCTACATACTTCCCTTCCTTCTATCACTCTTTCTGTCAATTTTTTTACAAAGGAAAAGGGCTCTCTCTCTAATAATTTTAGGGAGTTTTTGTTTTATTTGACGGCTAAAGGTCAGGTATATTGAGGTTGGTGTTTATATTTGTATTGTCAGTTGTAGCTTCTCTTGCTCTTGTTTCTGTGGCATGACAAATTGCGTTTGGATTGTAGAATAAACTAAGAGTAGTATGAAACAAGTGAAGTAATTTAGGTGTTATGGTTTTAAAATATATAAGGTTTTTTTTTTTTACTATATATGCTAAATTTGGGAAGAGTGATCCCAAGTTAGTTCTGTTCACAGCAGATGGTGGTTTTTTTCCTTTATAGAGAGAGCCCGTGGGTGGTCTGCAAATATGCTTGATATTAGGCTTGAGAGTCTTTATTTTTCTAAAAAAAATTCTGACATATTTTCCTGAATTTTAGAGATTATAGCACTTGATGCAGAATTGAAGAAAGACTTATGTTTGTTAATTATTCTCTTATGATTTAAGAGCTTAATTTCTATGTACCCCTTTACACTCAACCCATAACTTTTAAAATAGTCAGTGTAAAAGTGAATTATTTGCTGTTTTTTCTTATTCAATGAGATGTTGATTTTGCAGGTGGTTTTGACTCCCACACATTTACCAATAGTGATGAAGTATGCAGCAGATTTTAAGCCCAATGGACAAACCTTAATATCATCAATCAACAAGCCATTTACACATAATGCCATCGAACCAAGGGCACTAAGGACAGATGAGATTCTTCATATCGTCAATGATTTCAGACTTGCAGCAAGAAATGCTATTGAAGCAGGTAACCCAACTTTGCTATATAATGATTTTAGCATGTTCATATAATGATTTTTTTTCTTGATTAGATGTCTTGCCTTAATAAATTAGTTCCCTTAGATTTACCTTTTCTTTCATCTACTTGGGCCCACACAACAGTAACCCAACTTTGCTATGCAGGCAAATTTGGCCCAGCATGTTTGACCCCACCCTTACCATTTTGACGGCTAAAAAATAAAGCCAGTTTATGGTGATATATTAATACTTTCTTATATATGTTCTTAATCTAATCCCACAGTCACCTAGACAATTAATTTAACTCTCAATTAGTTGTATTCATATACCAATAATTCTGGCACTTCTATTTTTGTTTTATCAGTATATTGCTTGTCTTTTATCAATTAGTTGTATTCATATACCAAGAGTGTAGAAAAGCGCAGTTTGTTCCACCCACGTCACTCCCCTCCTCCTCTTTTGTTTGTGCCTTGCATTGGCCACTGGTACTGAAGTGCCATGTCACATTCCTGAAACACAAAGATAAGCAAAGAGACATACCAATATCAATTGGAGAAATATAAAATAAAATTCCCTGGTGCTTTTTCTAAATGGATTAGGTGCTTTTTCTGTCCTCAGCCCTTTCTGTGCCATGAGATTGGGAAGGAACACCAACCATTGGCTCCAAGAAGGTACTCCAGGTATGATCTTTGACTATTCTCAGTGGAGGCATTAAACATATATTGAACTTTGTGTGCCAAGATTATAGAATCAAAGGTTTAAGAGAAGCAGACTTTCCTGCTTATTGCCCCCTTAGTAATATGAAAGCTGTTATTGAGTTTGAATGCATGTGAAATAAGATTGATATGCTTTTAACTGATTTGCTCCTAGTTCCACTTCTGTAAATTTCTGTCATCTTTTGAAGGCTGGTGGATAAAATTAATAATTCAATTGATCAAGACCCTGAGTCAAAGTCCTTAACAGGTGCATTGCGGGGTGTTTAGGGGCTCTCATAAATGGAGGATCGCTTCCTTGGTATTCTTATCTTTTTGGAGATGTTGTCAATAAGATCTCAGAAGCTGAAAATGATAAAGCACATATGATGAAGGATGTAGAGAGGGTACTAATTCTTCAATTTCTTACTCTCTTCTTTTATTGGTCAAATGTTTGCATATATATAAAGTGGAGTTGAAACATGTTTTCATTGTCTTAATTGTCATTTTCAGATATGCAAATTTATGGCCGAGCTAGCTGCTGTTGTGGTATTTGGAGCATATTTGCGTAAGGATGTTATGACCCCTCTTTAGGTGGAAGTGAGTCACCTTCAAGAAACAGCCAGGGGAGCAACCCAGTTGTTACTAGATCTGCTGCAGCACCAAAACAGGTAATTGAATATTTAATTACTTGTTAATTTATTACAGTATAGTATATAGCAATTCCCATTTTCTTCTTTTTCACCGACCCCTCCTGTAAATAACTTTGTCTTCATCAATTTGTTATGCTGAAACTTTACTGCAAATAACAGTATAGTATATGATGGTTCAGTGAATGAGTATTACCTTCAAAGCAGTCGTATGTATTTATAAAATTCGGTATAATATAACTGCACCATAAGGGACAAATTTTTTTCACACAGAAATTGTATTTAAAAAAATTCTTCATATAACAACATATATAATAAAAATTAAAAGGACCTATTCTCTAAAAAAAAAAAACTAGTTAAAAGAATCTTATAAATAAGATTAAAAAAATAAATAAGAACAAGAACGCATTTTATCCCTTCCTTTGATTTTGATCTCATTTTTTTCATCAAAGTTATAAAGATTGGTGCAATTTATAATAGTAAAAAATTGTACTAAAAAATCAAATGAAAATGAAAATAAATGAATCGATCATAAGAATTCCTTACTTAGTGAAAAAGATATTTTTTTTACAGCATAGTAGGAGTATTTATCAATTGAAATCATATATAAAAACTGTCACAATTATGTGTGTATTTTCACTTGTGCATCCATACTAGATGCCTGGAATTTAATGTCTGGATAATCTAGCGAGCTAACTTTTGTGTATGACTGCAAAAGAAGATGAAAGATTTAGGTGAAATGATATATTTGGTTATTTATTTTATTTTTTTATTTATATTGTCTTCTTAGAAATGTTGTGTAATATAATTATTGTAGTTTAAATATATAGATTATATATATAAAAAAAAAAGCATTTAGAATAACTCTAATATCATCGGTGCATGGCATGCTACAGCACACTCTCTACTTTTTACACTGAAGCAATTTATTGCGCCCCATAGCATAGATATAGATCAAGTACTAAACCGTGAAGCTAAATCTACCTAGGCAGCATTTGCAGAGCCATGAACCATCCTATCATATCACCTAGGCAGCATTTTTTCTTATGTATATTTTTAAAAATATTTTTGTTATCAATCTCATTCCTGTAAGTGAAATGTTGATAGTCTCATGGTTCTTACTAATTGCAGGATAATGGAAAAGGAATGCCACATGATGACATCCCAAATATGTTTGGCCGAGGTCAGTTAGTTACTTGCTGCCTTAGTTATCTGTGAATCAAAATGTTTATATATCTCTACAATATCTGTACCTGTTTTAGTCTCACGGATTACCTTGAACATCTAGTACGACAAGAAAATGTTGAGCTTCAATAATAGACCTATATATTAGTCAGTGTTTCAACTTTCAATATTCAACACTTTTTTCTCTCTTTAGTTTTCTTGTTTTGCTTGTTGTAGTCAACATCTTTGATTGTTAGTTTTCCAAACTTGAAAGTGGCATAATTAATTTCGCAGTGGATGCATCTTTGATTTGTCTAGGCATCCTAGGGTAGTGAAACTATCCCTTTCCTTCACCAGAATTTCAAAATGAAATGATGGTGTTAATTAAGTGTAACAGTAGCGTGCATTTGTGGGAAGTGGATTCTACTTTGTTCTTTGAAAAGCAAACCGTATCCATGTTATCTAATAGTCAAGGACTTTTGGAGTGTTTCGAGTTTAAGAATATAGTGTTCATAATTGTGTCTCTGATGCTTGTGTCATTTTCCCAAGGCTGGGAATTCTAGTGGAAATTTCCAACACTACAAAATTTCATTCATTTATTAATTAGGAAAATTTCAACACTGCAAACAGGCTCAATGCATTTGAATTTGTCGTTTACTATACAACTTTCTAGAGAGAAGTGATTTAATGTCATTTTCTTTTTCTTCTTAACACTCACGTGGCAAGACTATACAACTTTTTTAATTGCAGAGCCATCAATGGGTAATTAATTTCCTTCAAGTGATGGGTTACACAATTAAAAGGGAGTTCTTGATACAAACATTTTTTTTTCAAGAATAATTTACCTCACGACTAGTAAAGGAAATTTACTTATTTGTTTCTAAATTGGAAATATTATTACAAGAAGTTCCTTTGTTGTAAATTTACTTATGTGTATTTAAAGCCCTGCGAAGTTTTATAATTGTTTACAACTAACCAAATTTACTGCTTTGCATAGGCAAGAAGACTCAACAGGATACTCATAAGGACAGAGCAATTGTACTTTACAAGGTTAGTAGGGTCTTGCTATAATCTCTAATCTATTATATATATATATATATATATATATATATATATATATATATATAT
>QARZ01000293.1:116809-128019 GCA_013407115.1 Glycine latifolia | reverse complement strand
GAATCGTTTAGAATAATGTTTTACGAAATCGACATACGTAGAAAAAAATTTCTGTCAACTAAAAGCGTAATCGGTAAAATATAAAATGACATAATAAGTTAAATAAGTAAATTAAACGAAGTCGTTATAATCCCGGACAAGGAAATGCTGCGTGCGAAGGGTCGTCCAAGGTCCACCAGAATCCGTAATGAGATGGACGAAGTCAAAACAACTCGTAGAGCTCGTAGATGCGGTCTGTGCAAGCAAGTTGGACATACTCGTACAGCTTGTCCTACTCGGGGTGGTGTTTCATGATTCTGTTATTATGTTTGGTTCATAAGTGTGTGGTTAAATGTATTTGATTTTAAAAAAATGTTGCGTAACATTATGACGATAATGTTTTCGTTGTGGTGCACATCAATGACGATAAAAAATGTTGCGTAAAAATGTTGGTAATGCTCTGCTGACACATGATTTATTTGTTACAATATTATTAGTTAATTATGTACATTATGATCTATATTTTCGTCAGTTAGTTACGTAATGTATGACCTAGGTTTAGGTGACATATTTGGTGACCTAGGTTTTATGATCCTAAAGATGTTGTTAAGTGGTTCAATCCATAAGCCATAAAGATGTTGTGTCAGTAGACAATACACATGAATTTATTAATATACGATGAAATGTAACCAACAAATTCAAATATAACCAATTTGTGATTTGGTTTCACTTTAACCAATTTGTGATTTGCTTACACGTACGACGTTAATTGAATACACCTAACTGAAGACGCCTACGAAGGGCGTGATTGAACACGCCCAACGAGGACGTCTTTGAACACGCATAAATACGATGTAACTAAACACGCCTACGAAATATTTAGGCGTGACTAGACACGCCCAACTTGGGCGCGATTACCCCTATATAAGGTACACGGTCGGACACAACATGCGTCGCCCCATAAATTTCATTTTGCATACCATGGCATTCTTAGGAGAAACAAGCAGCCAAAGCATTGGTAACTCCAAATTAGCATTCATTTATCCAAATGGATCTACGAAGCACAACGACACGGGTGTTTATTTTCAGGGTGCCACTCCAATAGCGATGCGAGTTCCTAATGAGTGTTCGTTTCAGACGCTTCAGAGTAGGAATCACCACACCCTTCTACTAACCGATGACCGTTTCGTGGATAACATCTACTACCGACAACCATCCCTAGACGCAGGTCAGTACTATTTTTTTCATTCTATCTCACTAACAAACGATGATGATGTTTGCAGAATGTTAAGGTGTCACGACCAAATGTCCACTGCTGGTCCTATAGAAATATTATGCACCGTAAACAGAACAGCCGATGGGATAATCAACCTACTTCAGTCGACCATCGTCCCCACACATGATGCAATGTTATACTACAACAGAAGTTGGAACATACCACGAAGAGGCAATTTTATGGGTTATTCCTTTACTGGAACAAACCCAATCCGATTTGAAATTCCTTCTGCATGCACCATTGAAACACTGAAGGCCGTCATCAAGCAAGTTATGCCTGTTGGGTTTCCCCCTAATGGAATTCACATGTCACAGGTGGTAAGAAAAATGTTTTTCCGTCATCCAGCACATTCACAATACTCAGACACCACAATCCAGTATGACATAAAGGAGTTGGTAAGCGATGAAGACGTGTTGAGGATGCTAGCGGAATCCAACTACTGGAAACGTCTTGGTCCAATTGAAATTTTAGCCATTTTTAGCAAACCACAAATTGATATGGAATAACACATGTACGCCGAAAATGTTGTTTTCAAATTATCCTTATCATTACAAATGCATTTCCCCCTTCTGTTTTTTATTGTAATCGTGTTTGTTATGCATTTACGGTTTTGACGGCGTATGTTATTGTTAGGGTTTGCGGGGTTAACGTGATCAAATAATAGTTAGACCGAGCATGGTAAACATAAATGTCACAAATACCAGTAGTTTACAAAATACAATCCATTACAATACAACAAAAAAATATAAAACAGTAACTGCGAATAAATCAGAGTGAGGGCAGTGGCCACGGCAAATGATGTGCCTGTCGATCAGGTTGTACTCGTCTTCGTGGTCGTCGAGAACTTCCTGGCTCAGACGGGACTGGCTGTGACGGGACTGCCTGAGAAGGGCCTGCCTGATAAGGGTCCGGCTGGGACAGGCCTGCATAAGAAGGGCCTGCCTCATACGGATGCACATGAGGAGATCGACATGCCGTGCCCTGCTCTGCATACATCGGCATAGGGCACTCATAATCTTCGGTGACATATGGTGAATGTGGTTACCAAACGGCACAGGCTTCTATACTATAATCCATCTGCAAGAGAAAGTCGTCGACCTGTGCCTCACTCATCTCGACCGCACATGTCGTTGCAGTCGTAACATATGCGGCATGGGTCTGCGATGGGCCTGGTGTAGGCATTTGGGCTTCGATACTGAAATTGGCGTAGCCCATGCCCCCATGGCCCCCCTGCACAGAAGCCTCGTAATATATGGGTTGTGTCCCATATGTCGGTGCAATAACAGGAGGCCTAAAGTAACCCTCCGTGCGTGGCCTCGGTCGAACAATGGGCTCAGGAACCTGCTGCACTGGTCTCCGCCGACGCTCTAGCCCACGACCCTCTTTTCTCCGTCGGCCAACTGCAACTGAAATCTCTGGTTCGGGTTGAAGCTGGGATTCGGGAGCATGTGGGCCTGCTTCCTCCACGCGACAGCTCTCGGCAAAGACAGACATTAACCGACCGACCTCCTCACTCGCCCATCGAAGTCGAAGGCCTCCCTATTGGGGCTACTTGTCGCGAAGTACAAAGCCTCCAGCCCATCGACCTACAATTTTAAATATATACACATAACTGTCAAGTATATCATGTAGTATAATTAATTTAAATAGACAAATGACGATGTAAAGAAAACTTACACCACGACCGGTCTTCGCGCCCTTCTTTGTGATGAACCGCTTCCCATGTTCTCTGTACCAAACCATGTACTCATGGTGTGGTGACAGCAACCCCTGAATCAAGGGGGGAAGCTCAATGTCCTGGTCCCTAGCATCCCATCACGCAATAAATGGTCTGAGTTTATGAACCCAGTTGTCTTCTCATTTCCCCCGAAGCGAAAGATCATGCACACCCTTCAGCTTCCTTGAAGCGCGTGGGATTGGCTGATCCCTCCCGAATTGCCGCATGCGTCGATCCGGCTGGGAATATTCTACTGTGTGAAAACATATGATAGGCGTAGTTGCCATCCACAGTAGTCGCTCACGCTCAGAAGCACCAATAAAGTTGTAGTCCCCATATGGTTGCCAAACGACCTGCACACAACAAAATAACACTTTATTAGTTCACAGCATGTTCCACAGATGCAAACGTAAAGTAATTGAAAAACTACTATATGTACCTCGTGTCGAGTAAGGGAGTCCAATGCCATCCTATACACGAGCAGTTCATGCGATTTAAGTCGACCTAAAACGTTAAACCTAATTTCAAAATAAGTAATGTTAGTATAGTATAACATTTCATTGTTACAATTGCAAACAAGAACAATATATAACCAAACATACCGATGTCCGAAATGCCAATCCGGCTGTGTAGACAGCGGAATAGCTGGAGCAATTGGTGGGAATCTCAGCCACGCCCACACCTGAAGAAGCATATGACACCCACCGATGTCACTCCTGCCTGGATCTGTACACACACATTTGTCTGAACAAATGTGAAAGGACAGCTGAGCCCCAGCTATATCGGCCAATGTCCACAAAATCCCCTGCAAGCAACGACATGTATCGTGCTGCAATCATGCTACCTCCAGATCGGTCGTACAGCAGCCATGATCCGATAAGTCGTGCAATGTGGGCCTTCGTGAACCGCGTCACATGAACAATGTCGGGGACCACCTGACCCCAATGCGCAAAATGTCTATCAAAGAACGACAGGCGCAAATATCCACCTTTCAGCTCGGTGTCCTCGTCAGGTTCGTGACCAAACACCTCCTCAATGACGGTCGCCCACTCGTTAACCGTCACTCCAGTAACCACATTGCCCTCCGTGGCCAATCCCAAAATACCAGCCACGTCTTGCAACGTGATGGTCATCTCACCTGCGGCATGTGGAAGGTGTGAGTCTCTGGCCTCTATCGTTCAACCAGAGCACTAATAAGCGCATCATCCATCTGAAATACATAAAAATTATTAAACAACTTAATTTATCAAATTAACTAGTCTTAACTCATTTCATAGTTGCATGGTTGCATACCTGAATATGTCGCATGCGTGTGACATGAAGAAACCCAGCTTCGCGCAACATGTCAGAAACAACATCGGGTATATCGTCCGCATCTGGTCCACCGGTCACTTTACCACGTCGAGTCTTCAATACCCGAGGTGGCACACCCTCGTTCCACACAACTTGTGAAACGTGCGTGCGCTGAATACGCCTACGCACAGTGCCCCACTTGTATGGGGTAGGGACAACATAGGTAGTGGGATCCATGGGCTCAGCCTCATGGTCGGATGCAGATCGCGATAATGATGTGGAGGATGAATCAGCCATCTATTCAGTATCTTCATGTACAAAAATTTAAAACCACGGTAAACAAAATATTGACGATTAACAAATCATTCGAACAAAATTTTCTTATGTATCAAATACATTAAACCAAATACACGAACACAACATAAGCCCGAAAGCTTAGCCGATATCCATAAACCCTAAGTAAAAAAACATAAGCCCTGAACCCTAATCACAACATAAGCCCTCAAAATAAACCGTAATCCGACACAAAGCTTGAAACACTAAAGACCTCAGGTTGATTCTATCTGTCATCATCATAGGCGTTTTCCCATCCTATAATCCAATAATTGTTCCTAAACAGACAACTATTCCTACTTGTTCCAATAATTGTTTTTCTATCTGATTTGTGCTCATGTTCTTCTTTGGTTATTATTTGTCTGTGTGTTTTTGTTTCACCTGACCCTCTACTTTCAACTTGTAAACCTAAGATGTCTTTGAGGAGGAGAAAATGAGATTTGCTCAACTCCAACATGACTATGTCAACATCGAAGCTTTGCTTGAAGCATCATGTCGGCATAGACAAATTTGTCTGAACAGGTCTCTAATCACTACCCCAACCTCAATGAAATAGAAAAGCAATTAAAACATCGTCAGTTGGACACCTAGAAGATAGAGACTCATCTTCGTCATTTCAAAAGGAACTGTTTTCCAAGGCAAAACTTGAATTGGAAAACTAATTACTCAATATTAGTGAAGTGTATGTACCACAGCGCCCAAATGTCATTTTCAGGAGATTTTATAGGGACAAGGGGGCCTAAACACGCCTAGCCTGGGCGTGTTAGGCTACCCCATTTTGCTAAATATTGCTCAAAAAGCCCCATTTTGCTAATTAAATAATTAAATTGTATTATTTATTAATTTTTGCCCCAAATCAATCTTATAACTCCTTAAAATTATTATGTATTAATATAATATCAAACGTTTGATTATATTATTGAACAATATATATATTATTCATTGCAAACATAAAAAATTTTATCATAACATTTTGTATCTCAATTTTTTAGGCAAACATTTCCCATCCAATTAAAAAATATATAAAATACTAACATGTGGGACATAATTGACAAATAATTTTATTATTTAAATATATAATTAAGAATTTGATCATAAATTTATACATATTATAAAATATTTAACTTAAAAAATAATGTAGAATATATAAAAGATGGAATACCAATGATGATCGCTTTGTTTACTCCTCGCCTTTTATTACAGGACATGCATACATTAAGTTCCACTTTTCTTTAACGGTTCCAATGATAACCTTACTGTTCCCATACGTACCAAACACACTCTTATGTCTTGATCTTTATTACCCAGCTACAGTTGCTTTGGTAGTTGTAAGCTACAATTTTACCATGAAATGTTCATTTAGCTATATGGGCCAATGCTTTTAGTTTAACATCTTTTTGGTGATGGCAAAGATAAAATAACAATGATAGCACATTGAAATTTAAGTCAAACAATCCGTGTGCGAATCATAATAGGTCTACATAAAAAACTTCTTCTCAGACAATAAGATGGAATGCAAGAAAAAATCCAAGCTCTAAAAGAATTGTGAATGATGAGGCATTAGTATGAATGCGAATTAAATTTTACAATTTGCTATGGAAATTGAATTGGACAGTTAAGAAAGTGATACAAAGGCCTTGAGAATAATTACAACTCCATATCAAAGTGCCAATGCCTCTATAAGAGTTTAACTTTCTACACCGGACATTTTTCTAATACATCTAACATGCATAGTGTAATACCAATTTTGTCCTTCTTGAAATTCATAAGTTGCATACCGACATACACCATTCAATTTCTTACAGATCATCGATCCGTATGAGTCATACGGATTGCTGATCCGTATGAGTCATATGGATTGTCAATTCATATGACTCTTACGGATTGCCGATCCGTATGAGAGTAAAGTTGAAAATAAAAAAAAATATGTTGGGTGTATTAGAAAAGCGTTGGTGCAGGAAGCAGGACTCCTCTTATAATTATTTCAGTGATGGTTTCATTGGACTTTTATCATACATATTTCAGGACCCATAGGCCCATAACATATCTGAAATGAGGGGAAAACTTTATACACCAGTATAAATACTAATACACCCAGTAAATTTTGCAAATAGCTAAAATACCCTCTCTTATTTATAAAACAAGCTGAGTTTTTAATTCACGGATTAGATAATCCGTATGAAATATACGGATTATGCAATTCGTATTGTTATGTAAGTGTTGTTGATCCGTGTGAACTGCACGGATTAACCAATTCGTATAAATGATACGGATTGACTAATCCGTATAGTTCATACGGATCATTCAACCCGTAAGGTTCTTACGGATTGGGTAATCCGTATAGGTCATACGGATTGACTGATCCGTATAATCCATACGAATTACCCAATCTGTAAGAACATTACGGATTGACTGATCCGTATGAACTTAATTAATTGAAAAAAAATTAGAAAAATGATTTTAGTTAGAAAAAGAAGGATTTTAATTATTAATAAAATAAATAGGTGAAAATAGATATTAGATAAAAAAGACATAACTACAATAATGTTGTGTACATCAACTAGGATTAACAAAACAAAATATCATGTGATTAGACTACATTAAAGTCATATACTAGTTAAATACAAAGAAATCAAATGTGTCCAGCAACATCACTACTCGTGCCTCTGCCTCGTCCATCTTTGCCGCGAATACACACATCCTTCTTCGGTGACAAAACGTGCGTAGGCGCTCTGTAGCGGCATAGGCATTAATCCCACAAGTAAACATACGCAGGTCTATCATCTCTTGAGAGTCTTCTGCTAACCTTTGGCACGTAGTTTGAACCAATGTCAAAAACATAAGTGGTTAAACAGTAAAGGTTAATAACATAATAATAAATACAATTCAAAACAAATTGTGATATAGTTGTTTCATACGAAAGCATGTCGAGGATCCACAGATGAAGCTGGAACTGGTGCTGGCTTCGGTGTTGGCTCCTTAGATGAAGCATGTGGATCAGACGGAGGGTGTCTAACAGGATCACCAATCTGAGGGGGACTCATATATGGATGAGAGACATGGAAAAACCAGTCCATATACCCAACCATCATCTGACTGGGATGAGTGACCTGTTCACCAGTCACTACTACGTGGTCTCCAAAATGTATCCATGCCTCTTCGACCTCCTCTGTGCTTGGCAATTCTGTTGACTGGATTTCTGGAATTGTTTGAACATATCCGAACTGCCTAAGCACTCTATCTGGTAAAAGCCTGACAACATTCGGTCCGCAACGAATGTGCCCAGAGAATAGGGAAATGATGTCGAACTCTCTATGCTCACGATGAGTGCCATAGGGAGTCCAACAAACATCGTCCATAACCAACCTGTCTAGGCGCCTACGATAAGTGGTGCACGGTAATGCTTGGGCAGGCTTCCAGCGACAAGCATGTGGTTGTGTCTCCAAGTAACTCTGGTCAGTAGTGACATTTCCAACAGATGGGAAATGTTCATAGATCCAAGTCTACACAATAATGACCAACATTAATTTCATATAATCAACCAATTTTAACAAATTTATTCCTATAGTCTAGTAAGAAAACACTCGAAATCATTACCTGCAACAATGTAATATAACCGGCGAGATGTTTACTGTGGTGCTGACATGCATAGTTAAGATTAACATACATGTGAACCAATGCTGCCACACCCCAAGCATATCGTCCTGAGTCTTCAAGATCGCGGAATGCCTCCAAAAACACAACACTGATGTGTGTGGCACTCTTGTTGGCAAAGAGTGTGCACCCAACCAGATGAAGCAAGTATGCTCTGGCTGCTACAATCCACCTCATCTGCTGACATTTCACAACATAGATGTCTCGCAGCCAAGACAAGCGCACGTATGCCCCATGGCAATGCTCCATCTCCGCTCCGGCTTCTTCAGGGGATACCTCAAGCAAGTCAACAATCAAACGTACTGCGTGTCCAACATCAACAAGCTCGTACAATAACAATTCTCCTTCAATGGGGATATGCAGTAGCAACACAACATCATCCAGAGTGATCGTCAACTCCCCTACAGGCAGATGAAAGCTGCTGGTCTCAGAGTGCCACCTTTCTACAAATGCCGAGAGCAACCCCCTATCCCCGATCTCGACTGAGCATGCAATTAACGGGGCTAAGCCGCTAGCAGCAACCAGTCCTTCTATCTTGAGTGCAAGCCGCCCAAATTTATTAACTTTTCTTCCGTGCGACGCCAATTTCAACTCAGGACGTTCCTACAAACAAATTACTTGAATGTCAATCATATAGTTCATCAGTCAAACAGGATTATTGAAAAAAAAAACAACTACATGTCCTTCCCACACTCGAAGAGCCACATGGTCAGCGTACTTTGTCAAAACTGAACAGTCCTGCGGCCCACCTGGATAAGTTTGTACTTCATCACCTCCACCCTCCATGGTAGGGATATCAGCCTCGACACGCCGCTCCTCAACACCACCATCCTGAGCCGGAGAACCAACAACACCTACCTGTGGCCTTTGTTTTCTGGCAGATGCCGTAGGCCTACGACGTTGAGGGGCTGCCTCTTCATTCACACTATTCCCTCTACCAGATCCTCTGCCTACATCTTCACCTACTGCCTGATGTCCTCCTCGTGTTCTAGCCATTATCTGGTAAAAAAATGTGGTTAATCCTGTGAATTTACAAAAGCAACCAATAATGAAAAACTTGTTCAAACATAAGAGTAATAATCCATAGCTAATTAAGTGATGGAATCATGATCACCACTACCAAAGGTTACCATAAGTGGTATAATAGCATAAGAGCAATATGCCACAACCAACAAATCCATCGAAGCATGATCACCACTACCAAAACCAAACATTACAAGCAATCAAGCATATACATCATAATCTCAGGTACCTATGGGAACAAATCCAAGTTCCATATATCCCAGAACACACACAGTTTAGTTTTAGTTATAAAAAACAATTAGAAATTCAAGAAAAACAACTTAACACAACAAAATGTGATTTATTTACATTGCTCCCAAACCCCAATTACAAAATTAACAACATTAAGTGCATCAGGATTCAATTTGGAAGCATCATGAGCAGTACCAAAACCAACAATTGGAAGCATCATGACCAATACCAAAACCAACATAACAAGCAAAGCAAATATTATCAGAGTAAACTAGCAAAGCACCACAATTGGATCTATGATGTAATGAATAACCAAATTAGTCAACCAAATATAATGCTTCTTCGATCCAATAATCAATATTATCATCAATAACAAAACATCTAATTATGTAATTACATTTTCTAAGGGCTCAAATATATAAAATAACCAATAAAACACAATTAAGCAGTGTATAATTTCAATTGTTTATCCCATTACCTAAATCAACATTCGTTATGTGTTAAACATTCTAACGCATGGTGTCTGTAGTTTATTAGGTTAGTTGTTGACAGTGCTTGAGTGCTTGTTATTATTATTAATTCTTATTATTGAACTCATATCAGTCATAATATTACATCGGGTCCCTCCGGACACCTCCTCCTTCTTCTTATCCTTTTTCTCAGTTGAAGACTTGAAGTACATGAAAGTGAGTAAAAAAAAAAAAAAGGAGTCGAGAAAGTTACCGAAAAGTGAAGGATACTTAACTGCGTTTTAAGGGAGATACCCATATTTCATATTTGGGGATTGATATAACTTAAATTGATTCTATGTTATAATTAAAATAATTTAAATTAGATCCATTTTTTTATTTTGTTAAATATCAAGTATCTCATCTTGCAAAATAATTATATATTCTCTTTTAGCTTAAAACATTAATTTTCCTTTGTTTTTATGATAGTTTTTATCTTGAACTTCAACCTTAATTCACAAAACAAAAAATACGGGTCACAATTTATTTTCTTTTCCTACTACTTATTGTTAGAAGTTCGTAGTGTTGGGAAAGACACGTATGCACAGCGGAAAAATTACACAAATATACAGTGGTAAATAAAACCTTTCCCGCTTGAATGAACCTGTGAGAAGCATAATATATGGCAATCCAAAGGATGAAAGCTTTGCAAAATCATACTTTTGAGTTGGTTAAGTTGCCTAAGGACATGAAAGCTTTACAAAATCGGTGGATTTATAGATTAAAGACTTGAGAAAACAATTCTATTCCACGATACAAAGCGAGATTAGTTGTCAAAGGCTATCGTCAGAAAAATGGCATTGATTTTGATGAAATCTTCTCTCCTATTGTTAAAATGTCTTCCATCCGAGTTGTTTTTGGTTTGGCAGCCAGTCTTGACTTAGAGGTTGAGCAGATGGATGTGAAAACTGCTTTCCTTCATGGTGATTTGGAAGAAGAAATTTACATGGAGCTGTTAAATTCCTCTTTCCGTTACAAGCTGAAAATAAGGAAGAGGAATGGTTGTGGTTCACATTGATTCCAATTGATGGCAATTGATTTCAGTCCACTAACTTAGCAACGTTTCAGAAAACTGCCCACTAATTAAACATGTCAATAATCACCTTTGATGGAGAGGAGATTATAAAAGGGACGTGCTCACGTTTTGTGGTCCCCAAGCTTGCTTTGATAATTCACATACACCATCTACGTGAGA
>QARZ01000293.1:89307-111408 GCA_013407115.1 Glycine latifolia | reverse complement strand
AACGTGTGAAAAATAAAGCAGTGGTTATTGAGCATATTAGCACTGAATTGATGATCGTTGATCCTTTAACTAAGGGCATGCCACCATTGAAATTTAAGGATCATGTAGTTAGAATGGGACTTGGATCCCTCATGTAATTTTTCGTTGTAAGAACGATATTATTTTGAAACTCAGTTCATGATATTTTCTCATTTCAGTTTATGCGCATATTTATTTTGAGAAATATTAATAAAGTTTGGACCAAGAATAAATATTGTATTTATTCATTAAGTTATATAGGCTTGAAAAACATAATGCATTGTAATACATGCATGATAATACTCAATTTTAAGAGGACTTATCACCATTATTCATGTATTTTGTTTCTTACTATAGCATATGTTGCAGCATGTGAACCAAGTGGGAGAATGTTAAATTCCTCTTTCCGTTACAAGCTGAAAATAAGGAAGAGGAATGGTTGTGGTTCACATTGATGCCAATTGATGGCAATTGATTTCAGTCCACTAACTTAGCAACGTTTCAGAAAACTACCCACTAGTTAAACATGTCAATAATCACCTTTGATGGAGAGGAGATTATAAAAGGGACGTGCTCACGTTTTCTGGTCCCCAAGCTTGCTTTGATAATTCACATACACCATCTACGTGAGAAAAGAGAGAGCTTGGAAGCATCAAGAAACACAGAAGACTTATAGCAGTCAAAGACATTGCAATGGCGGGAGGTATTCCTATAATCCTATTTATTCCGCATTGATCTAATTGCTGTTATGGTTTATGTTAAGCATGATTAGATTGTTTCTGTTTTAAATTTCTAACAGGAGCAACCTGAAGGCTTTGTGGTGAAAGGTAAAGAGAATTATGTCTGCAAGTTGAAGAAAAGTTTGTATAGGTTGAAGCAAGCCCCAAGGCAGTGGTACAAGAAGTTTGAGTCTGTTATGATCCAACAAGGATTCAAGAAGACTACTTCAGATCATTGCATTTTTGTGCAGAAATTCTCTGATAGTGATTTTATCATTTTATTGCTATACATTGATGACATGTTGATTGTTGGTCATAATTTGTCTAGAATTAACAGGTTGAAAAAGGAGCTTAGCAAGTCTTTTGCAATGAAAGACTTGGGACCAACAAGACAGATTCTTGGCATCCATATTACTCATGATCGAGAAGCCAAGAAGTTGTGGTTGTCACAAGAAAAATACATTGAGAAAGTACTTCAACGTTTTCATATGGATAAAGCTAAAGTGGTAAGTACACCTCTGGCTTCACACTTTAGGCTTAGCACTAGACAAACTCCTTCTAGTGATAAAGAACAAAAAAACACGCAATTTGTTCCCTATGTATCTGCAGTAGGAAGTTTGATGTATGCAATGGTTTGCACTAGGCCTAATATAGCCCATGCAGTTGGTGTTGTTAGTCGTTTTCTTTCCAATCCTGGTATTGAGCATTGGAAAGCAGTGAAGTGGATGTTGAGATATCACCGATTTTGCAAAGCTTTCATGTCCTTTTGCAAAACTTGATTAAGTTCTTCAAATTTTTTAAGGTTTCTTTCAAGTCTCTAAAATTAATCTATTTTTCTCATATTTTTGTTGTACTAGGTATTCTCACCCTTTAAGTTAATATTTTTATTAATTTCTAAAGATTTTGAACTTAGTATTCTTAATTTAGTTTTTCAACCTGTATTCTCACATTTCTAGTCCACTCAACCAAGTGTTTATTTATTTATTAAAAGTTATAAAATGATTCCTTAAATAATTATTTTATAACCTGCTCAAACCAAAAATAGATATAAGTGAGATTAAATTTGCTGAAAAATATGTTTTATAAGTAACCGAAAATTTGAAAAATCTTTTAAAATCATCCAAAATATTACTCATTTATAGCGTATAGGCAGGCTATTAATTTCTTTATTCCTTTTTATTTTTACTAATTTACTTGAAATATTTACTTGAAGGAAAATGTTAAATGTTACTAAAATTTCATTGTACATATCCACAGGATTATATATTGCTACTAATTATAATATATTTACCTCCATGTTTTCTGTCAAACCAAATCTTAATTGACTGCTTATAGCTAAATCGGAGTTAAATTAATTGATTCGTGCATTCCGTGTTTATGGTTTTCGTACTTAATTGAAATTTCTTTTTAAGTTGCCGGAGAAAAGGGAAGACACGTGCGAGCGCACGGAGAAAGCGTTGCCGGAGTGGTATTTGCCAATTGTTACATAAGAACTTGTATGAATGTTTTGGGCTTTAAGATTTTCATTACATGGAAGCAATTATTAAATATTTCTTATTTTTTGTTATTAAATTTACTTAAGTATTCTCACCCCTTATCTCCTTTCTCCTTAATCTTTTACTCACTTTTCTCATGGAGATGTGAGGTTTCGATTATCTGCCATTAGCTAGGTGCAAACCAATTCAGCTTATCAGTTGTGAATATAATTAAAGAATACAAATATAGCACAAAAGTATGATTTTAGAGACTTGAAAGAAACCTTAAAAAATTTGAAGAACTTAATCAAGTTTTTTAAGTTTAAAGGATTAAAATAATATGAAAATACAAATTTAGAGACTAATTTCACCATTTACTTTATTTACGAATAATTCAAGACTTTCACACTCAAGTGCATCAAATTGCCTATCAAATATTATATGATGATATCTCATATATAGTGGAATGATAAGAATGGCGACCACTAGATCTTTATTGGCCTCTCCATAAGAAAGTGTTTCTTCACCGTCAGCTTCTACGTCTACTTTTTGCTCCCTTCTGTTCAAGCATCGTCCTTTTGAATTTTAAGCCCATATGATATACTGTTATTTTCACTCTTTTCTTTTCTTTGATCTTTTACAGAAAGGGGATTATGTCGAGTCTTTTAACATGTTGGGAAATGGCAAAATTAAGATTTAAAAAGAAATAATTAGAAAATATTATTTTAAAATGTGTGTTTTTATATTAAAGATACAAAAAATATTCAATACTTAGTTTTTAAATAATGTTTATTAGTAAATTTCTTAAACATTAATTTGACTAACACTAAATTATAATTTTGGTCCCCCAATTATGTTAAATCCGTGATTTTGATTCCCTATTTCTAAATCAATTTTTTTTTATAGAAATTGAACTCATAATCTTTTATTTAAATATAAGATAATGAATCTTAAAGATACTTGTATTGTTTAGTTAACTTTATAAACACTATTTTATATGTATAATTAGTCAAGAGTTATTAATTTTTTTAATTATAAAATTTATAAATTAATATATAATCTTTTTTAATTTTATTTTATGTCATTTTATAGATTTTTAAATTATAATAAAATAAGAACAAATTTTTATATTAGTAATTTATTAATTTATATTAAGATAAATTTTTATAATAAAAATAAATACATATAAAGTTAAATATTAAATATTTTATTTAGTTTATAAATTTTTTAATTCAAAAAAATTAATAACTTTTGACTAGTGATACATATAAAATAGTATTTATAAAATTAATTAAACAAAACAAGTTTTTAGTTATTTATTATTTTATCTTTAAATAAAAGGTAATGAGTTTAATTCATAATGAGTTTAAATAAAAGGTAATTTTCTATCGGACCTAAATGTCAGTGAGTTACTATTGGACTAAAATGTCACTAATTTTCAATTGGACCAACATGTCAATAATTTTTCATTGGACCAAAATGTCAGTAATTTATTTTGGCGAAAAAATGTCCGTACGTTTTTATTGGACCAAAATATCATTAAGGGTAAATCTTTCCTCTTTTTTTATCGTTATAAGTATAATAATTGATTAGTAACCATAATTTGTCTGTCACAATAGAAATTATCCAAAATAAATATTTTACCAATGTACCAAAATAAACATTGTAACAATGTATTAATTATTACAAATCTATCCAAATTATAATAATTAGTCACAATATATTATAAATAAAAGACAACAATATCTCATATTTCACTTCTTCTAATAAAAGACAACAATAGTCACTGAAATATGGGTTATTGTTGTCTTTTATTTATAATATATTGTGACTAATTATTATAATTTGGATAAATTTGTAATGATTAATACATTGTTACAATGTATATTTTGGTACACTAGTAGAATGTTTATTTTAGATAACTTATATTGTGATAGACAAATTATGATCATTAATCAATATTATGGTTATTATTATGTTTCTTTTAATTTATGTTTGCTTTTTTATTTTTTAAGTGATTATTGTATTGCTATTATTATGCTTGTAATGATAAAAAAAAAAAAGAGGAAAGATTTACCCTTAATAACATTTTGGTCCAACGAAAATGTACTGGCCTTCTTCGCAAAAAAAAAAACAACTTTAAATTCTACCATTGACATTGTTAGGTGATGTACGATTGATAGAACATTGTAATATGTTCTTGTTAGATGAAGCATTGTGGTGTGGTTGATCAACAAAAGACAATTTATATTGTTTTGTCTTAATTGTATCGATAGCAAGAACAAAATAATTATTAGAGTACGTTATCCTTCCAATTTTGACATTCAATGTATACATAGTATTTTCTTGAGATCCAAGTATGTCTTGTCCATCTATCTTTTGTATCAACAAGGTGAGAATGAGCAACATATTTTGCAAGGATTCAAAAAGTAACTACATACACAAGAATCATTGTTGAACACCATTAATGTGAACCCTACTTTGTTCCCTCTTTTTTCTCTCTTTATCCAAGAAAAAAAAAAAACAGCTACACACAGCAGTAGTGGAATACATAAATAATAAGCTGCAACAACAAACAATGACAAAGAGCAAACACAAGGAGAACACTTGAACAATGTCTTACATCAATTCAAATCAAATCTATCATTGCGTAGTGAAGAAGAATTTATATGAGGGCGAGCCCTGGCATAGCGGCAAAGTTGTGTCTTGGTGACCTGTTGGTCATGGGTTCGAATTTGGAAACAGCCTCTTTGCATATACAAGGGTAAGGTTGCGTACAATATCCCTCCCCCTTACCTGCGTATAGCGTGGAGCCTCCAGGCAATGGGGTTACGTGGTTGAAAGAGTCATGACCAGTGGTGGGTCAAAATTTATATGATGTGTTGAAGGAGTCATGACCAGTGGTGGCTCTGACATGGTCAAGGTGGGCAACCGCCCAAGGTCCCATATTTAGAGAAGCACCAAATTTTTTATTTAATCTATATAAATATTAAATTTTTATATAATGTTATAATTTAACACTATTAAGGTGAACTTGAAAAATTGTTTTTAGTAAGTTAGATTTCAAAATGTAACGAGGGATAAGTTATAAACATAAAAGAAAATAATAAAATTTCAAACTTCTATAAAGCATGACAATTCTAGGGTTGGTCATGAGATCTTTGGTGCCCTAGAAAAACAAAAAAAGTTACATGTTTATAATTATTGAAATATTGCCCGCCTTGAATTTTTTTTCTTTTGCAAAATTCATTAATAATTTATTTATAATCAAGATTATTTAAAATAACGATGATAAAATGAGTAACTAATATTAATCTAAGAGTTGTTATCAACAATAACATGAATAATTTATAATTTATATAAAATTAATAACCCTCAAACCCTTCCTACTCCTCCCCAAAATATGGAAATTCCACGTGTAGGCTAGATGTGACCTAAGTGGACTCCAAATTCTACATGTCAGGAGGTGATTTGGCTTTGTTTAGAAAAGGGAATTGCAAAGCAAAGTAAAGGCACTCCGACGCTCAAGTAAGTACATCAATTATAGAGAATAAATGAGTGTTATGAGAATAAGAGTATGAGTGTAAGTATAAAATGATTATGGGTTCATTTCGGAGTGAGTTAGAGAGAACATGTAGGGTTGTATTTATAGCGTGGAGTATGGGCCTTGGGCCTTTGTTTATTGATAATATGATGATAAGATAATAACAGATAATAGCAGACAGTTATCTAATTCAAATAGAAGATAATGGGTACCTTATTGATATTCTGTTACTTGTAGATAAGTAACAACTTGTAGATAACTTGTTGGGAGATGATAAGATAAGGAGGTTACACCTATTTGAATATCCAAACATATTTGATATGTAATTAATACTGAGATATGCGCAACAAGCATTAGTGATCCTGTAGCAGGTGCGTATCCGGGATCTTGGCGCAGTTCCATGTCCGGGTTCTTATAATAAGTCTGTGTCTGAGATCCTGTATCAGGTCCGTGTTCGGGATCATGTAACAGGTCCGGGTTCGTGCTTCTGAAGCAGTGCTGACGAGGAACCCAGATTCATATGTCCGGGTTGACACTTTGAAGAGTAAATAAGCACAATTAATGTGGCAGTGTTGACGTGGAGGGTGTCCACGTGTACGATGATCTTTATGAGACGGTCACATGTCATTTTACTATTTTGGATTGTACAATCACCATTGTGCTTTTCGTGATAAATGAGATTATTTTTTACTTTCCTAAGGATAGAGATGTGTGAATGCTGACTTTCCTAGGGACACAACGGTGGATGCCAAATACATCCACAACCTCATTGAATGTAAAATTAAAAGGAAAGAGGAAAGGATATAGACCCATTGTTTTTTAATATGTTGTGAAGATTATGGTTAATATGTTTGCAACTATGAGAAATATAACGTTGAATCCGTTCTTTGAATTTTATCATTAAGAGTGATCCTGGAGAATCTTACTAAAGAGGGTAAATAGACGCAAAGTACCATGTTTTTGAATGGTGTCTTGACCTTCTTTTCAAAAAAATTGATCGTTAGATTTTGTTGGAGGCTCAGAGAGGTGATAAGACCACGTGTCATAGTTGTGAAGTTGTTGTTAATCAAGCGTGCTGGTGTATTTATTTGTCATCATCTTGTCTTTTGAATTACATTTTGACTGGTTGACTTTTGGGTAAGATTTCTTACATAGTGGCATGATTAGTCTATAACTTTTTAATTGTTGGTATATATATATATATATATATATATATATATATATATATATATAACATTTGACTTTATCTTTTGTGTGTTTATTTTAATATTTTTAATTTTAATAAAATCTTTTACTAGATGTTGAGATAGTGAAAATGTTAAATTTCTATTTGCAATCTACTATATTACAAGGTAGATTAATTAAATAACTTTGTTTTATTTTATATAAGTTTGTACATATTATTAACTATCAATGATATTGTTAATAACAACTTTTAGAATAATTTAACTATTTTTTCTTGCGTTAAATAATATTGATTATGAATGGATTCTTAATGAGTTTTGAAAAAAAAAGTTCAATACACATAATATTTCAATAATTATGACGATGTAATTTATTTGTTTGGTTTGTTCAGGGCAACAAATTAGCGTTAGTCGCAATGTATAAGTTCTTAGTTATTTCCAAACTAAAAAAAATGCTAATTCTGTGAGTAAGGTTAGGTGTACTATAGATTGATGATCCAGTCAAAACGAATCATATCACCTTTCCAAAGAGCCCCCGTATGTATATGGTGTTGTTAAGTTTTAGCTGATGGTGGGAAAAGTTAGGGTTTCGAAAATGGAGAGAGGATGAATAGGAGGAGATCAGGAGAATCTTCTTCATCTCAAAGAGAATCTTCTTCATCTCAAAGGAGTAAGAAGACTATCATTCTTCGGATGTCACTAACACACCTCTCCCAAATGCTACTATTACCATTTCTTTTTTATCTTTAATGCTTATTGGAATATTAAACAGTAGTTAAAGTGATTGTTTTAACCAAATAATTAATTTATCAATTTGAAGTTTTTAAAAATACATATATATATTATTAACTTTTTGACTTAAGTATATTCTATTGGGTTTTGGCTCTTTCACTAAAGCCCAATAGGGCCTAGTGTGTAAAAAGAGTCCAAGAAACCTAAAGCCCGTTAACACCTATGGGTTTGGTTTTCTAGAAACCCATATATATACTACACTTAACCCTCTCTAAAGAAAGAGGACAGTCACAGAGGCTGAGGCAAGGTCATCTTCTGATAGTGAGAAAGTGCCCACACACTATCCATTTCCCCCTTGAGAGATAGTCTGGAAGGTCTGCCATCTATTGGATATAGGGGGAGCAACATGAAGAAGTGATTCAAGACTGATTTTGAGCTTTCAACATGCTTGGAGAGCCTTGAAGTTAATGATATGATTCAAATGTAAGAGAAAGACAATCTGTTGATCCATACATACATAGCAATCATTCATTCATTCATTAAACTTAAAAGGTTTTTCATAAAAGATAACAAAGTTTTTATAAATTGGTTAAGGTTTAAATCTGATTGAAAGGCTTTTGGAAAAATGCTATTTTCACTGGTTTAATCAATTATCTTACATGTATAATCGATTATTTTGTTCTTCGTGAATTCTAGAAAATCTTTATAAACAGTTTAATCGATTACCCATCGGATTAATCGATTATTTGACCTTTGATTGAAACTAGAACTGTTATGTTAAACATATTAATCGATTACTATAATTCGTAATCGATTACATAGGTGAAATCATTTTTAAGGTCTCTTGGTTTAATCGATTACCAACATTTGTAATCGATTATATATTTGAACAAAGCTTTTAAGGTCTATTGGTTTAATCGATTACCATTCATTGTAATCGATTACATAGTTTATTTGGAAATACTAACCTGTTGACTTAATCGATTACCAAAATCAGTAATCGATTACACAGTTCATTTTGTGAAAATGTACTTCTTGGTTTAATCGATTACAACACGGGATAATCAATTACTTTGTTCATTGTTGAAACCTAGAAGTTCTTATAAATAGATTAATCGATTACAGAAGTATTTTAATCAATTACATATGCGTATTAATCGATTATTTGGCACGTGTAATCGATTACAGTTAGTTATAAATAGAGTTGAAGGCTTGACTCTAAAATAACTTTGGTCCATTTGAAATTTTGAGTATACACAAGCTTTCTAATCTCTCTCAAAGTGATTTTTTGTGCTCTATTACTTCTTGCTACTTTCAAACCATTCATGGGTTATTGAGTGAATCTTGAGCAAGAAACTTTTCAAAGATAAGGGAAATATGTGCTGATTCATTTTGCTAGTCAACCTGGATTTGGTAACTCATATGCATTACATTACATCCTCTAGATCATCAGGTTGTATTTCTCCTTAGTCTTTGTTTGTAAATTCAAATTCTGAATTTCTTTGTAATTGCTATTGTAAGTGGGTTCTTCTTGTTTGGTTCTAGAGAAGGGTTCTCTAGATTAAAGAACACAGTAGTGTTCTCTAGTTCTTTCTCCTTAGAATTCTAATAAGATTTTAGTTTTCTATTCTTTATCTAGCGTTGATAAAGGGGAGGTTTTGTAATAAGCTTGTAAGAACAAGATTTATAATAGTGGAACTCTAATCTAGTGTTGATTAGAAGAAACTGGATGTAGCTTCTGTTGTGAAGTGAACCAGTATAATTGCTTGTGTGATTGTTTCTATATCTCTAATTCTTATTTCATGTCAATTGTTCAACAAGTTCTGTTTTAAGCAATATTGATTCCAAGGGGCTGAGCTATTTGATTGAGTAAAAAGATTTCTTGATTTTAAAAGTGATAAAGATCCTGGAACTCTGATTTGAATTAATTTTAAAATACCAAGGTTTAACCAATTCACCCCCCTCTTGGTTATTGTGAGTATTCCCTTTATTTTCACCATCAACAGACTATAAGGAGATCAATTGTGCAGTGACGCAAGAATTCTAAGGCGTGAGAGATCATCAAATCAGTACTCCGAGAGGTAATATTCCCTGTGTTATGAAAAAATGAGGATTCGATAAGCATACCAATATACTAGGTTCTTAAATCGCTTCCGCATAAATCCAATAGTTCCTACAATTGGTATCAGAGCCAGGTTGTACATTGGTATGTGAATCTAGTTTCACTATTCATGTAATTAGTTGCTTCGTGAAATATGACACCTAGGATTCTATATTTGTTGATCATATGTATTGTATATTTATCTTTATAATTCTTTTCATAAAAATCTATGCTTTAGTTGGTTTTCAACTTTAATCCATGGTAGAGATTTGAATGTATTTTCTTGGGTTGTAACAAGGAGGCTAATCCCATATGATTAGGTTTCCTCCTTTTTTTTTCTTGAATTTTTTTTGGATATTATACAACAGTTGTAATAAAAGAAGATCAAGAAAGATGCAAAAAGAATGACTGTCTTTCCCCTGGAGTTTCGTCCTGAGATGAGTTCGAGTAACGGCGCAATGGACGTGGTGGCTAGAGTTCTTGAAAGTTGACTTAGGATTTCTTGCCAAAAAAGTTTGGTTTTTTGGGACATTGGGCCTATGGCTACCATAAAGGGGCTTGAAACAGAACCTATGGACTGAAAGGAAGAAGAATATGGGATGAAGAGATTTCAGTTCTCATTTGTAACTTTATTTATTTATTTTCTTTTCTCGAGGAAACCATGGATTAAAGTCTAATTTATAATTGCTTTATTTTTATGATGGATGAATTATATGATATGATAACATGCTTATTGTGATAACATGTCATATAGAATAGGTGGTGCCATATTGTTGCATAACTTGAAAATTACATGAGCATAATAGCTATTTTGTCATTCCACGACTAGTATGATAGTTATTATATATAGGATTATTTTGATTCAAAATTATTTTCAAATATTAATTAAAATTATTATGATTTTTGTTAAAAAAATCTAGATTAATAATTGAATTAATTAATTTTGAATAATTAAAATCAAGACAAATAATCCAAATTATTTCCTAAGAGAACTATTTACATTGCGAGTAATTTGTGGGTCTTCTAAAATGGTCATGTGTTAACACACATTGCATACTAAATCATCTATCATGATTGTACGAAGCACACGCTACCTACCATGACCGGATTTTAGGACCTTAATGGTTTTAAAATTCTGATAAGCTAAGCTTGCACGTTCATCAGCTTGCGGCAGCTTACATAGTCTTTGAAATCAAACAAAGAATACTCGAATTTAAACAATTCTTGGAAATTGGAAAATTCTAAATTTTAAAATATTGAATGGGTGAAGGTTTTTAATTAAGTAATTAATTTAAAACCTACGGGCTCCGATTGTGGGTTTATTAGTGAAATGGTTATCGCTAAAGCCCCATCGGATAAGGATAATCGGATTTCGCTAGATTAAACCTTAATATTTTCAAAATTTTAGTAAAGTTTTGTATGGCCCATCGTCGACAACACTTAGACATTAAAGATAATTTTGAAAGTAAACAATGGTTAAATACATTCAACTTGGTAAAGTTGTTAACCCTTGAAGGCCCAAAATAACAATATTATTTTTACAAGTATCTTGCCCATCGTAAGCCTTGTAAAGATAACTAATGGATTGTTGAACTATAAACGAGTAGTAGTTATTAGAATCTACTAGCGCTATATTCGTTTGTTGTTATTCTTGTAATTAGTGTGCTTGTTTTTTTTTCCAGAAAAATGTCTTCATTCAATTCTTTAGCTACTATCTTGAGCCAAAAACCTATGGATGGTACAAATTACAAACAATGGAAAACCAAATTAGATATTGTTCTTCAATATGAAAAGCTCAATTTTGTTCTGACTACCCTTATGCCATCGCAGCCCGCTGAGAATGTGTCTGAGGCAACAAAGACATGTTTTCAGCAGGAGAAGGAAAGATGGGAGAAGGCAAATGTGGCAGTTCGCTGCTATATTTTACCCAGTCTCGTCAGTCACCTTTAGGAGCAAGTGAGCATGATTGAGAGTGGAGCAATGATGCTCCAGACTCTTGATGGTATGTTTGCTACGTCTAGCAGCTCTGCTAGGCAGAATGCGCTGAATGCAGTTACCAAGACAGTTATGTCTGGAAGGAGTATGCGGGATCATTGTCTGGCAATGATGGCAAACTTCAAAAAGGTTGAAGACCATGTGGTCAAATTTGAACAAGAAGTATAAGTTGACCTTCTCTTACAATCACTGCCTGAATACTTCAATCAGTTCAAGTTGAATTATAATATGAATAAGATGAATCTTGACCTTACTCAGCTGATGCACAAGCTTGAGAGTGCTGAACAGTCTCTAGTCAAGCAGGGAAGTGCCCTTTTTGCTGGTGAGAGTTCTGTGAAACCTAAGGGGAAACCCAAGGAAGGAACAAGAACAAAAAGAAGATATCAGGTATTCCAGTTGCCAAACTAGTTGCAATGAAGCAGCCAAAAGGCAAGTGCTTCAAGTGCGAAAAAAAAGGGCATTGGAAGAAAAATTTCCCACGTATGAATCAACCAGGTATGGGTAATTTACATGTGATTAAAGCTTGTTTAGTGGAGAATTCCAATGATAAATGGATCATTGATTCAGGAGTCACTAACCATGTTTGTTACTCTTTGCAGTGGTTCAAACATAGCTTGCCTTTAAGAAAAGGACAAAAAGTGTTGAAGCTTGGAAATGGGGAACTTGTGGCTGCACTAGCAGTGGGACAAATTATTTTATCTTTTGATAATTGCAAAACTTTAGTTTTACAAGACTGTTTATTTATTCCAGACTTTCAGAGGAATTTAATTTCTATTAGTTGTTTGATTAAACATGGTTTGACAGTTCAGTTTAATTCCTCAGTTTCAATACGAAGTTCATCTTCTTTTACTTGTTCTGGTGAAATGATTAATGGTCTTTATTTCCTTAGTCATGTGCCCTGTGAAGTTCATCATGTTGAATTAGGAGATGTTGAGCATATTCATTCATCAAAGAAAAGAAAAGTCTCCAATGAAACTTATCTTTGGCATTTGAGATTGGGTCATATTAACTCTAACAGGATACAAGGTTTGGTCAATAATGGGATTTTAAAATCCCTGAACTTTGAACCAATACCAGTTTGTGAATCTTGTTTAGAGGGTAAAATGACTAAGAGATCTTTCAAGGCCAAGGGAAATCGTGCCACACTTCAGCTGGAATTGGTACATACTGATGTATGTGGACCAATAAATGTCCAGGCTAGAGGAGGGTATCAGTTTTTCATCACATTTACTGATGATTACTCTAGATTTGGACATGTGTACTTGATGCGTCACAAGTCTGAAGCTTTTGGAAAATTCCAAGAGTTCAAGGCTAAGGCAGAAAAACATCTTGGTGTTCAAATTAAGACTCTTCGGTCTGACCGAGCGGGTGAATACCTATCTGGAGAGTTCATGTCTTACCTGACCAAAGAAGGGATAATTTTACAATTATCTTTGAAAATATAATGAAAACTTATGCAAATAACCAAGAGGGGGGTGAATTGGTTTTACCTCAGAGTTTTTAAAATTTAAAACAAATTTTAAACACAACGAAAGTCTTTGAAAGAAGGATTATATCTTAAACCAATTGAGTAATCAACCTTTGTCTCAATCAAACCACTCTTGAGCAACAACCATACTTGTGATATGAACAAACATAATACTTCAAGAACAATATGAATATGAACAGAAATATACAATCATACACAAGATTTATACTGGTTCACCTCTCAACCCCGGAGGCTACATTCAGTTTACTTCTAATCAATCTTGATTAGAGTTTCCACTATAACAAATGTAATATCTTTACAAGCTTACAAAGATATCTCTTACCCTTCCTAGGTAAAATTCAAAATCTAAACCTATAGACTTTTCAAAAGATCTAAGAACCAGAGATCCCTTCTCTGTTCTAACCACTAGAAACCTATCTAGCAAAGCTTTAAAGATCACTATTTGTTATATGAACAATCAACAACAAAACAAACAGTTTTAATCAAAACAATCAAACAATTGATTCAAGAAAGATATCACCTCAATTTCCTCAGTGCAATGAACGAATTTAAATGATCAAACCAGACTGAGAATGAATGCCATGATCTTTCTTGATGAAATCTTTTGACCAAAATGCTTGAACACAAGATTCACATGGAGTAAATGACTCAACAAATGAAAATCTCCATGATCCTTGAATCTAATTGAATTTCTGTTTCTAATATGCCTTTGTGACTTTAGAACTCTCAAAAAGTGATTTTTTGCAAGGCTTGTTCGAAAACCCAAGGAACTTTTTAAACACAATAAGCTTCTTCTATTTATAAGAAATATAATTAACTACCTGTAATCGATTATTCCGTAAATGTAATAGATTATTTTAACTCAAGTAATTGATTAAACTTCTAAAATAATCGATTAAAGTGTTCATCGGGAATCTTGAAAAAATCTTAAGAACAAATAATCGATTAACCCTTCTTGTAATCGATTATTCCAGGAGGTCAGGATTTTCTGATACACTAATGTAATCAATTAATGTCTCAAATAATCGATTATCACAGGAAGTGTGAAAAACTCATCAATGCATATTTAATCGATTACAACAATCTGGTAATCGATTAAACCATATAAAAATGCTTCTGAGAATTATGCAGATACTCAGATAATTGATTATTCCGTGAAGTAATCGATTATCAAAGAACGACTTAAACTGAGTCAGACTAATTTAATCGATTATGAATTATTGGTAATCGATTAAAGTGTTCATATGACAATATGCAGTTCTGGTTACATGTATTTAATCGATTATATCATATTGGTAATCGATTAAAACAGTGAAAAATACTTTTTATGAAAACCTTAATGCCTTAATGTCATATCAATTGATTAACGATTTCATATGACTTAATCATGAATTAATGAATGAATGAATGCATGACTTAATCAACCTAATTGAGGAATACACGGTTATAGTTTCTTGAACCAAGCTTTGAACAAAATACATATGCCATCAATTTAAGTGGGCATGTAAAATCAAAACTTGTAATCTTCCTCAACTTGATTCTTCATGATCTTTTTCATTTCTAACAATCTTCTCCAGGGACACCCCAGCAGAATGGAGTTGTTGAAAGGAGAAATAGAACCCTTCTAGAAATGACAAGATCTATGCTCAATTATTCATCTCTTTCTGATTCATTCTGGGGATATGCCTTAGAAACTGCTATGTATCTTTTGAACTTAGCTCCGTCCAAGTCAGTTTCAAAGACACCAGTAGAATTATGGAAAGGGTGTAAGCCCACCATGGGGTGCTCCGGCACATGTCTTACAACAAAAGCCAAATAAGATGGACTCACGTACAGAAGTATGCATGTTTATAGGCTATCCTAAAGGAACCAGAGGTTGGTTGTTTTATAGTCCAAAAGAAAAGAAGGTCATAGTGAGCACTCACGCGACTTTCTTAGAGGAAGACTATATGGCAAATTATAAGCCAAGAAGTAAGGTTATTCTTGATGAGCTAGTCTCAGATCAAGTTTCACCTCAACCTCAGGCGGTTCCAGCTTTTGTTCCTATGGATGTTCAAAGAGGGGAAAATATACTTGTAGTTGAACACACACAAGAACCAGATTCAGAACCAGAAGTTCAGCATGATGTTCAACAAGTGGAACCTGTAGAAATGCAAGTACCACTTATGGACGAAAAAAATCAAGAATTGGTTAACCCACATAATGAGGTTCCTCCAGAAATTGTTAATCCACCTAATTTGGATCGTCCTGTAGATGCACAACAACAAGTGCGAAAAAGTCGTAGTGGGAGATTGATTCATAAACCTGCGTGATTTCTCTTGTTGGGCGAATCATATCAGGATGTCATCATTGAAGAAGATGATGATCCCACGAGTTATGACGAGGCACTAGGAGATGTTGATGCTCAGGAATGGCTTGAGGCTATGAATCGTGAAATGGATTCTTTGTATTCCAACTCAGTTTAGTCTCTTGTAGATGCACCAAAAGGGGTAAGACCCATTGGGTGTAAGTGGATCTATAAGAGAAAGAGAGGATCAGATGGGAAGGTTGAAACCTTCAAAGCTAGATTGGTGGCGAAAGGGCACACCCAAATAGAAGGTGTGGATTATGAAGAAACCTTTTCGTCGGTTGCCATGCTCAAGTCCATCCGAATTCCCTTAGCTGTTGCAGCAAATCTTGATTATGAGATTTGGCAAATGGATGTCAAAACTGCTTTTCTAAATGGAAATTTGGAAGAGGATATCTATATGCAGTAACCAAAAGGGTTCATAGCCAAAGGGCAAGAAAACATGGTATGCAAGTTGCAAAGGTCCATTTATGGACTTAAGCAAGTGTCCAGATCATGGAACATCAGGTTTGATCAAGCCATTAAGTCTTATGGTTTTGAGAAAAGTCCTGATGAGCCGTGTGTTTACAAAATGATCCAAGGGGAAACAATATCTTTTCTGGTGCTTTATGTAGATGATATACTCCTTATTGGTAATGACATGAAGGTTTTATCGAGCATAAAGACCTGGCTGAGCAAGCATTTTGATATGAAGGACCTAGGAGAAGCCAAATATATTCTTGGTATTAATCTCTTACAAGACCGAAAAAATAGGGTATTGGCATTATCCTAGGCTAATTACATCGACAAAATACTTGCCAGGTTCAACATGGAGAATTCAAAGAGGGGAATTTTACCCTTCAGGCATGGGATTCATCTCTCTAAGGAGCATTCTCCTAAAACTCCTAAACATAGAGAACGCATGAGTAAGATACCTTACGCTTCAACAGTAGGTAGCCTCATGTAAGCTATGTTGTGCACCAGACCAGATATCTGCTATGCAGTGGGAGTAGTAAGCCGGTACCAATCTAATCCTAGAAATGAGCACTGGATAGCAGTTAAACATATACTTAAGTATCTTCGGAGAACGAGAAATTATATGTTGGTCTATTCAAGTGGGAGTCTTGAAACCATTGGTTACACAATCCAAGGAACCACGATGTCACAAAAGGCAAAAAACACATAGAGAGGAAGTACCACTTGATCCGAGAAATCATTGAAAGAGGAGACACAGTGGTAACCAAAATAGCATTGGAAGAAAACCTTGCTGACCCTTTTACAAAGAGTTTGCCTGAACGCGTGTTTGAGAGGCATGTTACATCTATGGGTGTAGGAGGATTCCGAATTTGCTGTAGCTTTAGGAGCTTGTTTTTATTTTGTTATTTTTGTGCCTTTTGTGCAAGACATTATTGTTGAATTCAGGTGGAGCTGCTTGAAGCATAAGCAAAGTTTGATTCAAGTTTCAAGTTTTGAGCTTTCAAATATGCAAAGGACAACTTGGAGATTAATTAGGATGAAATGTAAGAGAAAAGCAATTCTGATGATCCTAAAGCCTTGCATTCATTCTAATTCACAAATAACTTAAAATGGTTTAATAAAAATCACAAGGCTTTCATAAAATGGTTAAGTTTTTATACTTGTTTCAAAGTTTTTTGGAAAAATAGTTTACCTGCTGTTTTAATCGATTATAATATCATATTAATTGATTATTTTGTTCTTCACTTATTTTGGAAAAGCTTTTATGACCATTATAATTGATTACATATCGAATTAATCGATTATTTTACCTTTGGTTTTTTAGAAACTACCTTGTTGAACGTTTTTAATCGATTACCTATGAGTAGTAATCGATTACATGCTAAATATGTATTTCTTGAACTGCTGGGATAATCGATTACCATAGGTTGTAATCGATTACACAGTATAATCAGAAAGGCTATGGCTCCTGCTTTAATCGATTACCACATCCAGTAATCGACTACTTAGTGTAATTTGAAAAACATGGATCTTCTGTTTTAATCGATTACAAGACGGAATAATCGATTATTTGCCATGTTATAGAAATTCCAGAAATGCTTATGAACATTTTAATCAATTACGATCTTGGAATAATTGATTACATAAGCAAAATAATCAATTATTTGGCGCATCTTAATCGATTATTTCTGTTACGTTTTTCTGTTATAAATAGGAAATCACTTTGCTTGATTTTAGAACGTTGAATATTGATACCCATTGAGCCATAACAGTTCTAAGAGCCTTTCTAAGTGTTTTCAAAGTGTTTTTACATGCTTGCTCTGCTACAACATTGATCATGATTTTGTGAGTCAATATTGAGCAAGATTTCATTCAAGATTAAGGAAAGCTGATTTAACTTGCTAATTCAACCTGTGTCAATCCATCATATGCATTGTTAATCATTAGATCATCAAGTTGTTTCTCTCCTTAATCTTTCTGTAATTTTTCGTTTTGATTTTGGATGTAATTCTTTGTCTATTGTGATTGGGTTTCTTGCATGTAAACTAGAGATAGGATTTCTCTAGGGGTTGAGCTGAGTAGTGTTCTCCGTAGGGTTGTCTCTAAGAATCTAATAGTGTTTTAGATTTCTGAACTTTATCTAGAGTTGATAAAGAGAGACTTTGTAATTACTTGTAAGAACAAAAAATTGCAATAGTAGACCTCCATTCTAGTATTGAGTGGAAGAAAACTGGATGTAGCTTCATAGTGTTTGAAGTGAACCAGTATAAATCTTTTGTGTATTGATTCTTATCTTTATCTTGGTTATATTCTGTCTTTCTTGATTGTGTGACTTTGTTTATCAACTAAGTTTTGAGTTATTGAATACCTTGGGCTGAGCATTAAATTGAATAAAGTTTCTTGGTTTGAAAAGTGATAAAGATCCTAAGGGAAAACTCTGATTTTGTTTAAGAAAAATTTTAATTTACCAAGCCTAACTAATTCACCCCCCTCTTGGTTAAGTGTGAAGTGTTCCTATATTTTACAATTATGACATTGTATTTTTTCTGAAAGTTTTAAATGAGGTATTATTCATTTATTTTGCATACTATTTACAAACACCAAGGTCCGGATCAATTGTGTAGTATATGATCATATGAATACGTTCATGGAGGACATGATCATAGGTTCTCATAATTGATAAACAGATTCACAGCTATTAAATAAAGTTGGGCACTTTATTTAGGCTGCAATATTTTATGAAATGGTTTTGTTCGAATCATTGTAAAATATTGGTGTGAATTAACATTCACATTGAAAGGATCAAGGAGAGATTTGATTAAGGGTGTTTTTCTGTCATAAGGTATCAAATCTCCAGATAACTATAGATATAAGATTGCTATTAATTCTGAGTTTATTTTAAATAAGTAATAAAATAGTTTTCATTCTTTGATTTACCAACGGGTGAGGTGCGATCTATTGACGACCAATAACTCGGTATTTTGGGAGTGAGATTATTTGATTAACGGTATTTTATGAGATAGACAATATGAAATTTGTAGGAAATGTCCCCTTGATATGTTTCGGTACTTGGATATTGAAGACATTGGCCAGTGCATGTAATCCATTAGAGAAACTATCATAGTCAAGGGAATAAATAATTGATTGGGTAACAGAAAACTCATCAATCAATTATAGACATTCTACAAAGGGGTGATGCATATACATGTTATATATGTTATTAATGTTGGAGTTCAAGTTCGGGCTTTTAGTGGAGTAGCACCGAATTAGATAATCATTTGTTGATTATCAGGAGCCTTGATTAATAACAACTGGTAGATCCCCAGGCTAGCTCAAGATAAGGGATGGGAAATTTCAATTGATGATGACTAGTGAGTTACATGGTCTTGGACTTTAGGCTCAAGTTTGTACTCAAGAGCTAGTGGGAGATTGTTGAGTTTTTGCTCTTTCACTAAAGCCCAATATGGCCTAGTGTGTAAAAAGAATCCAAGAAACCTAGAGCCCGTTAACACCTAGAAACCCATATATATACTACACTTAACCCTCTCTAAAGAAAGAGGACAGTCACAGAGGCTGAGGCAAGGTCATCTTCTGATAGTGAGAAGGTGCCCACACACTATCCCTTTCCCCCTTGATAGATAGTCTGGAAGGTCTGTCATCAACAGACTACAAGGAGATCAATTGTTCAGTGACACAAGAATTCTAAGGCGTGAGAGATCATCAAAAATCAATACTCCGAGAGGTAATATTCCTTGTGTGTTTATGAAACAATGATGATTCGATAAGCATACCAATATACTAGGTTTTTAAATCACTTCCGCATAAATCCAATAGTTTCTACATACTCTTGATATTTTTTTATTTGTAGTAATCGAAATTAGAATAACTCATATCCACACCAACTAATTATACTCTTAACGATATATTCAAAGCAGCGTTTTAAAACCCGGACCGAACCTGCCGGTCGGACCGATCAAACCGGGAACCGGAGGGTGGACCGAGTCTGTCACGCCATTGGATCGGAGATGCTTTCCGCCCGAATCCACTCGTCACGACCCGGACGGGTCTATGGTCCAACCGTCGACTCGCCGACCTGGACCGGGTCTCTACTTCAAAAAAACAAACCACTGCAGAACGGCGCCGCTTCCGTTTTCTTGCGGTGCTAGCTTTCGTCTTCTTCGTCGACGCCAAGCGGTATAAACAGAAAATAAACAATAAACAACAATAGCAAGTAGCAACAGATCAGAGCTGAAAAACAAGAAAATAAACAGATCCAATAGCAAGAACAAATAAAAATGGAATCTTGTGAATGTTGAGGTTCGCGGAAGGGCAGTGTGCTGCGTCGCGGAGGGAGAGGGTGGTGCGCCGCGAGGAGGTGGAGGGTAAGGTGTTGAGCCTTGCGAAGGTGGAGGGGTGTGGGGGTGGGGGAGCGCTACGTAGATTTTTGTTTTGGGGCGGGGGGGCTGACACAAATCTCACACTTTTTGGAGGGGAGGAGTTGCTATGGGCATTTGATATGGGGAGGGAGGGGTGGGTGGGTCTACGAGGATTTTGGGGACCTGCGCTGCTGTTTTATTTTAAACAGTCATGTAAATATTTTTTAAATAGTTTTTTTCTTTGTTTTTTTTAAGAAAGTGTTGAATTTTAAATTAAGTGATGCATTTTAATACTATGTCAATTGTAAATAAATGTTATATTTAAGAATTAATTTTCTTTTTTTTAGATATATATATATATATATATATATAAAATATGTTTTCAAAATACTCATAAATTATTAATAATGTTAATAACTAAATTGAGTTTAAGTATGTGTATGATATAGAAATCAAATCATAATGTTACTATAGTTTATCTTGGCTAAAAATAGATTATTGGATGAGAATTAATATTTTATAATTTTCTATTGATGATTTTATTTCTTAAACTTAAACTTATTTAGTTTATGTCATAAAAATTTTAATTTTTTTGTTATAGACCGGATCATGCGGGTCAATAAGTGATCCACGGGTTTGACCACTGACCCAATGACCCAGTACCTTGACCGGTTCGGTTTTTAAAACTATGATTCAAAGTATAACTAATTTTAGTTACCTAATTTGTAATGTTAATTAATTTTCTTTGTTTGTTTTAGAACTATTTTATTTGTTTTATATATTAGGTTTTTTTATTTAGTTTCTTCTATCTAAAATCATTAAAGCATTAGTTTTTATCCAATTATTTGAGAATTTGTTATAGATTTGAGAAGTAAATTAATTTAAAAGTTTAAAATAAAAAATATATGAGTAAGTAATATGTGCACTGTAATTATTTTCACCGTCATTTAAATAAAAACTATTATATATAATAAATTTATTGTTTTTTATAATAATTATTTTAAAAATCATATTAATAATGATTTCTAATTGATATCAGTATATTAAAACAAATATTGAAAAACTTATAATAATTGCTAACCATTTTCATATTTTATTTAAATTCTTTTATAATTCCTTCTAAATATCTCTTTAAGAATGAAAGCCTCTAATTTCATTGACTATAAAAAAGTTTCTTTTGCAACATAATTAATTCATTTCATTTATAAAAAAAATTGGTAAATACAACATGAAGGGATATAGCGATAATCTTTGAGTCTCACATAATTTGTTGCTCCCCTTACAAGCAAGTGTCCAACATTATTTGTCTGTCTCTTTACAAATTCTATCCTACAAAAAGTTTTTTTTACCAGTGTAAAAAGTTATTGAATAATACAAATTTGATAAGACTAGTTACATCCAGAAGAATTGAACTAAAAAATGACTAAAGATGCAAAGAGTGATTTTTATTTTTTACAAGAATTATTTTAATTATATATTAATAATGATTTCTAATTGATTGTCATTATAACTTTTTTGCATTGATAATTATAAAAATTAAAATCATAAAAAATAGAAAATTTCATAAAATGAAATATTGAAAAAAAATGTGAACTTAGTAATTTAAATTAAAAAATAACTAGAAATTCAATAAATTATTATCCCATATGAAACTTCTTGAAAAAA